>PVKH010011195.1:2500-17886 GCA_004027955.1 Chaetophractus vellerosus
ATAAATTGTGTCTTTTCATAGTTGTGCTTTATGGTAATTATTACATCCAAATTCCAGTCAACCTCACACCCACCAGCAGACACAGAGTGTACAGCAAATTGCACAGTGTGATGGGAGGTGACAGCTGTGACTGAGCCTTGTTCTGCCCTTGTGATATTCAGTCTTGTGAGATGTTACTTATTGTGCTTTTCAAAACCAAACAAACAAATTGTTTTCTTCCTTCAGAAGGGAAAAAATGACCTTTTCTTTTCCCTAAGAGAAGCAGCTTGTCTGAAAGTCTTGTGCCTCTATGCGTCTGTCTGCTGGGGAAAGAGAGGGAAATACAGCCAGTCTGGAAATTGAAATCCATTTGCTGCTCTCGCTCTCCAGCTTCCTCTCTTGGAAGGTTACATTTCTAATTGGGGCCCACTGTAGAGAAGCATGTATCTAATTTATAGGCCCAGGCTTATCGTCTTCTCAATGTATCGATTGCTACCAGTTGTTAATGATTGCTTAAAAATAATCACAACATTTTCTCGCTCAGATATATCATTCTAAAAAATTTAGCCACTAAGTTGTGTTCCTTTTTGATTCATAGATGATTGAAGAAGCATACTCTCTCTGTCTCATTCAATATCCAGCCGCAGTTCCAGATCTTTCTTCCCCAGCTTTTAAGAGCTAAGGAAACTGGCTGTCTTGAATAAGGTGTGTGTGGGTAGAGAAATGACAATACATCTTCTGCAATGAGTTGTTGAAATGTCGCTGTGCACATAATCTTTCTTCAGTCTAGCCCTAGATAACGTATTATGACTTGAATTCTCTTAAATGGTATTAAACAATGTCAAGGGCTGAGGGAAAGAGATGGATGAATGTGTAGAGCGTGCATCCCACGTTATCACCTATCCCAGCCCCAGCTGCCCGCGGCTGCGGTGCCTCTAAGGCCTGCGCAGCTCTGCCCGCAGTGTGAGGCTCCCCGGGCCCTCCTCGCACCCAGAAACCGGAGGTGTCCTGGTCGCTGGCAGCACAGTGCCAAGTGTGTACGTTTTGAAGAACACTTCATTCTAAACATCCTATGGGATCCGTGTAGAGAATGAAATGGTGTTCTCCTCAAACAAAACGTCCCTTGGGGGTAAAATAAAACCACTCCATGTGGCTGCACAAGTTTTAGAAAAATATAAGCCAACATAATTGTAATATTTTTATGTAATTGCTTAAATCAAATGTGTGCGCTTGAAAGAGAAGTCCAGAAGGAGTTCATGTTTAAATCATTTAATTCATAGAAAATGCTGAACGTTATAAGCCACCACTGAAAGAAAATGATAATGCATTTTAAGTTAAATTCAGAGGTACATGTATTTCTAAATATTTACCAGTGTTGTGCACTATTGAATCATGGCTTCAATTAAAATATGAAAAATAGTCATTTGTTGCTGTAGTCATAAACACATTATCTGTAATTCATATTTGAAAGATAACTGTTAAAATAGTGTAATTATAATAATAATAATTATTATTTTTTAATCTCTCAATGCAAGTTAGCAGATAGGGAATATCAGACTGAGAGAGGTAAAGTTGCCATCCAAACTCCTTAAAGTATATTAATAGAAAATTTTTTATTAAACATTCCACCCTATTAGATACAAGACTTGAGGAATGACAAAGCTCGTTGAAAAAAGATTTCTATTAATTAAAAGAAAATTAATAATAGGACTAGTTCTAGAACTCATGCAAATATAGCATACCTCTTCTGCAAGTGACTTCTGAAGACTAGTATCTCTCAAAATTACTGAATGTGTGTTCCATGAAAGCAGGGATCTTGTAGTCTTACTCTCTGTAAATCCTGAATGTTTTGAAGTATGCGTAAGAGTGGTGCTTGCTAAGTATTTATTGAATGAATGAATGAATGAATGAATGAATTTGGAATCCCACGCTTATACTTTCCACTTTATTTAGTGTCATTTAAATAATGTGTCTACTCAGTATTTGGCTGTCATTGTCGGTGATATACTAAAATGGCTGGAAGCGAATCAGGGACGACATCCCCCTCTCACATGCTGTTTTCTCTTCCCAGCCAGCTGTCTGGACGGGCAGTGTGGCACGACGGGCACGGTTTCCTCACTCTCCTGATTTTTCTCCCATTTGTTAGAGGGAAGACAATAGCATTAAGAACTGCATGCTGTTTACACTTCTTGGACAACCCTTACAAGTCACAGAAGCAGTTTCAAGATTGGGACAGTAAAAGTATGGTACTTAATTTGAGTGTACAAATTAATATTATATTTTAATGTAATAATATTATATCTCAGTGAAAGATTGTCTGTTCTAGTTATACTATAATCCTTGGCCAGAAAGAACAACTTCATCATGCAAGATTTAAGGATCACATTATGCAATTTTTCTACCTATAAATTGATATGTATGGGCACCCTGTCTAAAGATGTATAATAATTAGCACTTTCAATAAGAAAAAACACACAAACCTGCAAACTTATGAATTTGATCTCTTCTTTCCAGATGACCTTAAATTATGTATTTAAAAATAATAGATTTTCCATTCTTTCTATAAAACATTTAAATACAAGAATCAATTATGTGTCTGATACTTGGTCTTTGAACCGTGAAAACAGGCCTAGAAGCATTGCTCCTTGTACGTCAGTGACTGTAAAAGGCAGCGTGGGCAGGGCCCCCTGACTCCGGTAACCGCAGCTGGGCTGGCTCAGATGGCGCGGAGCGCGCACTTCCAGCATGCCCCACCCTGATCGCCGGCAGGTGAGGACTCAAGTGCAAATGTGTATTTATGAGCCATTTCAAGCATCAATATCCACAGCTCTCAACAGCTACCGTTTGATTTATGGGTGCTGTATTTCTCACACTAGCTTATTTAGCGGACTATATTTGGAATTTGTTGACATTTACCAGTTAAAGTGTCAACAAATTTATATAGGTCTGTGTCACACATTACGTCGCCGAAAGGGAGTAGTGCGTCCTCTGTTGATTATAACTCATCCAAAGACTGAAAATGTGCACCACTGCAGACCCACCCAATGCCTATGCAAAGTGGTAATGGCCTCTGTTTGGTGGTGGCTGTTTTTTTCAATTACAGTCTTTTTATAAGAGACTCTGTGATGAAGCCAACAATGTGGTCTGTGGGGAAACCGCTCTAACAAATTGGTATCTCATTGACACCTGCTGGAAATTCAGTGGGAAAAACGTGTGCACGTTTGGGGAAAGTGAAGTTGAGCCGGTATGAAATCGAAGCTTGAATTCCCTGTCCTACCTAAAATAAATGCATCTTAAAACCAAAAATTTAAAAATACGTAATAAGTTTTCATGCTTCTATTAACACTATTCAAAACCAGAATTATAATGTCATAAAAATGGAAGTTATAAGGTCAAAAAGAAAACAGCAAACTAAATGAGAAAAGGAGACCTTGTATCTAATTTCCAACATTAGGATTGGTATACTTTTGATACGGTTAATGATTTGGTGAAGAAGATTTTGCATGATGTGATTGTAAAATGAAAGATAAGGCATCCCTATTAGCTATCATACACATGAATAGAGTACAGGGATGATTCTGAATTCTAGATTGCACAAAAGAAGCCTTCTGAACTTGCATTGTCTCAGTTTTATCACGGAGAGGTCAGATTAGGTTGTGAGAGCAAAAAGGAAATATCCTTTCCTTTGCCAGCAGGGTCCTGAGCACAATGAACTAGAAAGCAAACTGGTAAAGGTCAAGCCTGTCATTCACTAAATGTCCAAAAGGGAAATTTTGATTTTTTTAAATAAAAGGTAATTTGATCCAGCATGGCTGAATGTTACATTAGAAGATGCCTCACTTCGCCCTGATATAAACACAATAGTGCTTCAAGGGACAATGTCCAAGGAAACCCTCGGGTCTTGGTGAATATATTGATTTCATCTCAGTTAATAAACGTGCAACAAAGAAGCCCAATAATGAGGGGCCACTGGCAGAAATACCACCCTGTCCTCCCGAGAAATATCAATGACCCGATTTTTACTTACGTGAGATTTCTTTATTCATATTCACAGTCCCCCAACATGGTTTCATCAAAAGAACTTTTCAAGTTCTATAGCCACTGTCAGTCAGGATTCAGGTTTTGTTGGGAACAAGAGAAGATTGTTGATTAGTCTATGTAGGCAAAAAACAGAAGTGGCACAGATAGATTCAGGAGATCGTGTTGTACTCCTTCAAGAACACAAAAACAAAAAACAGAAACATCTCAATTCTAGTCTCAGAGCTGAGTTTATAAGCAGCCTTGTCCTTTAGAGCTCGTTTGCACATTGGACTGCTCCCTCCATGAGCTCATACCTCTGTCTGTATGTAAGCAGCCAGATGGCCCAAATGAGGCTGCCAGCATGTCAGATCACTTTTTAAATGAGATGGTGGGACCTATTGCAAATTTTACTCTGACCCTAGAGCCAGGGTCTTGGGTTCAAATTCCACCAATTGGTTGTTTGGCCTTGAGGACTTGTTAAATAATTTGGATGTCTGTTTTGTCACCCGTACAAAGGGAAAATTGGAGGCAAGTTGTCTTCTAATGCAACTCCCACTTTTTAATTTTTGATGTTATGGATTTAACTGAATTTAATGTTCTAATTCAAAGAAACACTCAGTGGGTTCTGTGTAGAAACAGAATTAAATTGCCAAATTGTCTGCAACCTAAAACAGAGTTTTCACACCAGCTATAACCTTATCAATGCTATTCTAGTTCTCTTCCATGCAAGTGATCATAAGATCATGGTCCCATAATACACATTATGTGGATTCCTGAGGGGTGATTCTGCACCTTGTTAGAGGTACTCAATCAGATCAAAGAAAATAAGAACTATCGTAGTTGACTGTAAAAGTGGCAGATGATAATAACCTGACTTTCTGAGATAGCCATGTATCTAGAACAGCATTATTTCTGGTCTATGTAAATAAATCTCCTTATTGTATTACTGGGCACAATGCCTCTAGGGCTTTGAGGACCTCAGCCTGTACAGATGTGAGCAGATGTGCACCTCATTCATTCATTTCTTCGTGCACGTAGGTGCTCGTGGAAGCCCACAACATGGTGCGCACTTCGCTAGTACTTTTTAAACTGTAGCAATGCATGAGACTCATTCCTCCCCTGCAGGGGGTTAGTTACGCTAGAAAACAGTGTATTCACTTAATTCTAGAATTTTCAGAAATTTGCTCTGGTCATCTATTTTATAGATGCTCCTAAGACTGAACGTTGTTTGGCGACGTATATTTTTCTTTTAGAATCTGGAAGTTATTGACCTTTATCTGTAGACATTTTTAAAAAGTCTTTATCTACCATATTTATTCTTATTTTTTGTTTAAAACATTTTAAAAGAGCAGACATTTTAGGCGTGATATCATTTTACCTCACTTTGTTGCTAATAGTCTTTTCCTTCTGGCACATTTTTCAACCGTCCTTCTCGCTTGCCTCGGTTTCCACTGGCTTGAACCTGCTTCATTGCTGTCCTGGCTTCCGCCTTGACACCTTGTCACACCACACGATGCAGAGCTCACGGTGTGGTTTCCTCTGCACATAAACCTTGACGATGGGTACCTACGGCCACATCCTTCAGTGCCTACAGCAAACTAGCAAAGGAGACAGCAGAGCACTTAGTGGGCTTTCTTCCAGTTATTGAGGAGTTTCCAGTTACGGGCATCATCCCCGTTTGTCAGGCTCATGACGTGGAATTCCAGCCTTTGTCTTTTTACTTTACGCTTTTGGTGGAGGTGTTGGGGGACTGGATGAACAGGTGCCCCTTGTTACACTGGAAATAGCACTGAAATACCCGTGCTGGCCACGGGGATGGACTCTCCACAGACGGGGACAGTGTGAGGGAGTTGGATCTTAATGGGATCAGACATTAAATATCCACAGCATGTACAGTAGAACAGACAATTAGCGTGACCTTGAGCAATTTCCCTGACCTCGCTAAGCCCCAGCTTACTTATCACTAAATAGGGGTGAAGGACCAGCTTCCCCAGCAGCACCCCAGGCTGCTTTTCAATGTGAGCACTCAGGAAACACCCCAGTTTTGTCACTTGGGTTGAAATGATCTTGAATGTGCCATCTTACAAGATGATCTACTGTGTTTTAGTCAGCCACAGGGGTGCCTTTTGAAATATACCAAAGATTGGTCGGTCTTTATAAAGGGTGTTTATTTGGGGTAGAAGCTTACAGTTACCAGGCCACAAAGCATAAATTTCTTCCCATACCAAAGTCCACGTGTTGGAGCAAGATGGCTGCCGACGTCTCCAGGGTTCAGGCTTCTGTGTTCCTCTGCTCCCGGGGCTGCGTTTCTCTCCAGGCTTAGCTTCTGTTTCCTCCACGAGTTCAGCTGTAGACCATGAGGCTCTCTACGCTTTGTGTCTCTCCACAAGGCCAGCTGTAGACTATCGGGCAAAGGGCTCACTTGTCTTCTCCTGGAGCGCTCCTCTCCAACATCAGAACTGCTTCTCAAATCTGCTTCTCCAATCTCCTGCCTTTTGTCTAGCCTTTTATACTTGAGACCACGCCCACCGAGGGGTGGGGCTCAACATCCCACTAAAGTGGCAGTTAACGCCCTAATCATAACTTAACCATGCCCAGATGAACGGATCAGTTTACAAGCATAATCCAATTTATATTTTTGGAATTCATAATTAAATAAAACTGTCAAACCATTACATACTGTTAGGGAGAATCAGGCAAAAATAAAGATTTTTTTCTTGTATCGTCCCCTCTTCCTAAATAAACTCACAAAGTCTTGAGACCACTTCCTTCTCTATCTTCCCCCATCAAATGGCCAACATTTACAAGGTGGAAAAATAGAATTAAACTGCTCTTTCTTCTGGTTTCATATTCTCCAAATCCTAACTGAATGCACTATAATTTACTTATGGAAAAAAAAAATGGGTAGCCCAAAGCTCAGCTTCTAAGCACAAAGCTCTATTGCAGAGACTAGTCTTTCACTATTTATCCACTTTCATTCATTAATTTGTCAGAACTAAATTGCTAGAGATTTCTGAGTTGAATAAAGATGGAAAACATAAATTCGGTTTTTTTTTTTTTTTTTGCTTGTGCAATAAAGGTAAAGCAGAAAAGACATAATAGTCACATATGTGCAATTTGGGGGAGCAAATGCTTCAGAGAATTAAAAAGAATAAATAAATAAATTCTAAGTTGAAGGGAATGGTAACTGAACACAATTAACGTGAGTTAACTAACATTTCTGCTTTCTCGGCATTGCACTTAAGGGTTATTTTTGTTTGTTGCAGTTTTTTCCCCTTTTTATTTTCTTCTCTTTCAGGCTATCGCTGAAGGGATCACAGCAGGAAATTGCTTGAGCTTGTCAGTTGATTGTGAGGCGAAGAGACCGGTGGGGCTAAGCTCTGAAGATCTCTATCCGGGGCCAGCGAGATTGAAAGGCAGCCCAACGGAATGACCCAGCACGGCCACTCCACGGCCTCCTCCTTGACCTTGACCTGGCGGCTCGCCGCCCTCTCCGTGAAAGTGAGATAAAGCACATAATGCGGTTTGCAACGATCAAACAGAAGCTCGCACCTCGCCTTGACCACCACGGCCACCTCGCTCTCGCCTGCTCTCGAGCCCCCTCGGCCACCGGGGCCAGGCAGCTGGCTGTGCGCGTGTGAATCGGCGTGTCCCAGGCCGCAGCGCTGGGCTGCGTGGCTTGTGTTTTGCTTTTTGATTAGATAATGCTCTTCTCCCCAGGGATCTAGAAAGTCTTGCCTCAATAAAATAAAAGGTCAAGCAGCCTGCCCCATTTCCAACAAGTAGAAATTTAGGAAAATAAAAAAAACTGGTGACTCCTTGCCCCCTCTTTGGGGCATGTACCGTGGTCTGCTCTCCTCTAGTGTATTGTTTTTAACGTCATTTCTTGCCCTTTGATTAAAACTAAATCAGTGTCGTGATTCCTTAAGACAAATTTCCAAGTGCTATAGGATCAAATTTGGCATTACAGGTCATAAATGAGATTTCCCTGAAAATACAGAAGATTTATTTATTTTCTATGCAGAATAAACATATATAGTTAAACACCAAATGTGGTATTAGGTACTTTCATATATATTATCTACATAGGAGCAATATGTAATTAGGTTAAGATTAATTAAGAATCATTATTTAATCATGTTCAGTATCATGCTTGGGTATTTAACATCCATGTGTGATTTGGGGATTGTTCATGAGTTGACAATTCCTGAAATTTTAAGAAAGGGAAAATAGTTCCCTGAAGGCACTGCTTTCCAAGGGGAGCCTGGAAATGGGTGGGGTCTGTTTTGGTTACAGTCATGAGAGAGTAGGGTCAGGGAAGCAGGAACCTCTTCAGGGGAAGCCAGTGCTTTGGGAAGCCGTGCCCACGTCAAAGTTTGTGGGTGCTTTGTGCCAACCTACCATAGCAGGCAAAGGGTACCCTCAATTCACAGAATGGAGTTATGTGTAGAAGAAAATGGTGGTCTCAGCCATGAAGTCTGTGTTCACAGGACAGCAGCAGCAGGACCTCCAGAAGCCCACCCAGATGAGGGACTGGAAGCTCAGGGTGCCCCTGGCTGCACCCCACCAGCAGGACCTCTTTGCTGTATCTTGGCCTGCGCCACAGCTGACCCCAGGAGCAAACCACCTCACACTAACCTGCTAACCTGCTAACCTCCCAATCTGCTAACCTCCTAGCCCGCAAACCCGCTAACCTCCTAACCTGCTAACCTGCAAACCTGCTTCCTTGTGTCTCTACAGTCTCGAGTCACATGGGCCCTTCGGTTCCACTGCTTACAACTGGCTCTGTAGCTGCATCTCACACTCAAACCTTTGAGGGAGAAAGACTGCGGCTCACCAGGCACCACAGCGGTGTTTGGGCCAGCCCACTGGCTCGCTCACGCACGACTCTAGGGACCGGTGTCCTTCCCAAGGCCAGAGAGGCTGGGGTCGGCAGTACAAGACATGGATTCTGCGCTGTTCTCTGGGTGGGAGCTGTTTCCCTAGATGGAGCAGGGAGTGTCAGAAAGTCATTCCGGAATGGTCAATACGTTTCAGTCCGAGCGCCACAGTAAAGGAGAGACGTTTAAGGACAGTTAAGGAATCAGAGAAACTTTGGCTTGTTGCTAATTGATGCCCACCTGTTCTTTTACGGTGCTGGGTTTTCCCCTTTACATGCTCTTCTGTCTCCCTAGTTATCAGTCCCAAGCAGCCTTTATCCCATGCTTTGTCATTCCTCTAAACTCAGATCCTATGCCTTATCACTTTTTTTACTCCCTTGCCAAGACCCTAAACTCCTTTGACTATTTGTCCTTTACATTTTCCCAGGGAAAATGCTCAACCTTAGATTAAGTTAACACCACGCCTTCTCCATGCCTGCACCTAAGTCTTTGAGTGATTCCAGAGACAACAATTAAGCCCAATCTATTCAAACCATTATACACTCGTGGTTTCATCATTAGCTGACTTCCATAGTTCACCGACTGCTACTACTTCTCCCCAGACATTTGACTGTCTTTATTCTTTCTCCAGGTTCAGAAAATGATTTATTTTGCAATCTACAGAGAAGATGCAGTCAGGAGAATTGAACTGCCTTGAATTCCTACTGTCTCCCACCTCTAGTTCATAAATGACCACCCTGGAAGGTGTCAGGAGCCTGTGCTATCAGCTAGGTTCTCCATGTCTTCTGAACCTTTGAACTAGCCTAGATTCGTATCAACTCTCAAAAACACTGCTTGTATTCTAAAAGAACGCTTTCTAAAAAGCCTGGTCTTCTCTAGGTTCCATCCAACTTCTCATGTCAACTCACAATCAGCTCAGAAGTGCTTTAAGACTCATCATCCACTTTACTCACCCAGCATCATCACTCAATCCACAGAACAGCTTTTGCCCAACTACCACCCCAAGCAGATTCCCTTACCTTTGCCCACGAGTTTCATGTTGCTGATTCCAAGCAACAATATTTACTCCCCAAATCCTTACTTCCCACAACACCCAACACAGTTAACTCCCTTACCTTTCTTTAAATATAATATAACAATAGTTTATAGACACCAACATGGCTCACTAATTCAAAAGTAACTTGGCAAAGACCGTAGTTTAGCAGCCTCAGCTCCTCGCTGGATGCTGCAGTGCCATCTGGACCCCGGAGCTCGGTTGTTTCCGACAGCTCCTGCCTGTCTGAGTTGTTCCGGTGGAGGGACTGAGTCCTGGAGCTCCTCACACCGCCATCCTTGCATGGTCTTTCCCCTCCTTTGTTCTTGAAAGATGGTCTAAGCGACATTCTGGGAAGCCAGACCCAACCTCCCTGGCCACGGCTCGCAGTCCCCTCGGCTGGCTGTGGACCACAGATGGGACGTTCCTGGGC
The DNA here is from genome assembly GCA_004027955.1 of Chaetophractus vellerosus. Lineage (NCBI taxonomy): Eukaryota > Metazoa > Chordata > Mammalia > Cingulata > Chlamyphoridae > Chaetophractus > Chaetophractus vellerosus. The sequence continues at coordinate 12,846 of PVKH010011195.1, forward strand.
AACTTGTGACCTCTCTCTGCGTTCATTCCTCAGACTAAATCCTTCATTTCTATGGCTCCACTCAGTGCTTGCTAGCTTGGGACATCAAAATTTATGTCCAGCCTCCAGACCTCTCTGCTGAACTCTGGACGTGTACATTTAACTATCTCCTTGACATCCCTATTTATATTTCTCACAGGTTTCTGACAAGTTAAAATACATGACTTTCTTTGCCTGCAATATGGTTGATTCTGTGTAGAGAAATCCTAGCATTTCTAGCAAGATATATGTCTAAGAATACCTAAAAATGCTGTGTAAAATTAAAAGGAAAGTTAGTGAATGACTGCAGTGGGAAATCTTATAGATGCCAGAAGATGGCATTTTCCCTGCTGGCATCTTGCTCTCACCGGTGGCAGAGATGATATTCTTTAGTCGGCTGAGCAAGAGGAGATAACAACACCAGGAGCTTGCGCTAGCTTCGAGGTCAGATTTGGGTCCCCACATAAAATTCAGGCCCCGCAATGCAGAATCCTTACTGGTAGACTTAGGGGGAAAATCAATCCTGATGGAGAGGTTAAGAAATTTACCTGCATTGGCCCTGGTTCTGGGTTCAAGTAAGAGAAAAAAGGAAAAAAAAAAGTGAAAAGGAAGGGAGAGAAAGAGAAGAGAGGGAGGGAGGAGAGAGACAGAAGGATGACAGCAGGTTGGAGCTAGGGTTACAACTAAAAGAATAATAAAAATATAGCATTTAACTTCTAGGTTGCTATATGGAATAAGACAAAAATTTTTAAAAACCCACCATCAGGGGACTGGCTGTAGCCCAGTGGATAGGGCACCAGTTCACCACATGGGAGGCCCTGGGTTCGGTTCCTGGGGACCTCTCCAGGGCAGGTAGACCACCTTGAGAAGGGCAAGCTGCCATGGGCAGGGCAAGTCACCTGCGAACGGAGCAGATCCGCCCATGAACGGAAGCGGAGCCGCCCGTGAACGGAAGCGGAGCCGCCCGTGAACGGAAGCAGACCTGCCCGCGAATGGAGCAGAGCCGCCTGTGCGGTGACCTGACTCGGCGCATTGCCGCAATGGGGGGAGACAGAGCAGACACAGAAGAGTGCAGAGAAATGAACACAGCAAGAGCAAGCAGAAAGGGGGGGATATGTAACAAAAAAATAAAAATTAAAAAAAAATTAAAAAAATAAAAACCCACCATCAATCTAAATGAAGTGAAACTATAAAGGAAAAAGAGAGAAACATAAAAAAGGAGAACAAATAGAAAAAACACATTTAGATGGCAGAAATTACATCAAATATGTCACAAATCACATAAATATTATTGGACAAAATTGTCCAAATTAAGGACAAATATTTCAGATAGGTATAAAAAATCAGCAATATCTGATTGCATAGACACAAATAAAACTGCATAACCCTGGAAAAATAGAAAATGAACAAAAAATTAACTTTTAAATAATAGCAACAAAAAGTCAGTATAGTTAAGTTAGTCTTAAGTTTAAAGGAAGTACTAGAAATAAAAGAATCACTACAAATTAAAAGTTTCAGTACTAAAACTCACATTAAAGTATAACAATTTTTAATTTATATGCACCTAACTTTTAGAACAGTATGAAATAAATAAAGCAAAACCTATGATTGTAATTTTAATGGAAGATGTTATCCTTTCTTAGTAATTGATAGAACAAGCTGAGGAAAAAATAGTAAAAAGAAGGTGCAAACCACTTAGGTAGCAAGCCAGAGCTAGTGAATAGATACAGAATGTACTCAGTTATCACCTGTGGGAGACCACACATTCTTTTTAAGCACAGATGTAAGGCACATGAAAATTCATCAAATGTTATGCTGTCAGATAACTCTCAATGAGTTTTAGAGAATGGATATTACACAGACTACACAGTATAAACCAATACAGGAAATTTTGAATTCAATTACAAAACAGTATCTAAAATAAGCAACATGCATGTGGAAAGTTAAAATTCACATGCATATGTTCACACATATGTACATACATACAAACAAAACTTTGTTGGTGTAAAATGGAATATAAAAAGTATTTGAACTGAGTGTTAATTAAAATACCTCATGACAAAATGTGTATTTAGCATAAGATGTTAAAAATAATTTCTGAAAATCCAAAGGAAGCAGAAATGAGATTACAAAGTTAAGAATTTAATGATACAATTTATACCAATAATGAGATGGAAAAATTACTTCAAAAAATGTAATTTGGTGCAAGAAGAAATAAAACAATGACTAGTCTTTTAATGATAAAGAAATTGAATCATTAGTTTAAAACCTTTCCACCAAGAAGACCCCAGGCTGAGACATTTTATAAATTAATTCTATCAAACAGATAATTCAAAAGTTACACAAAATTCTTTCAGGAAATAGAAAATGAGGAATCATTTCCAAACTCATTTTATGAAGCTAAAACTAACCTTGCAATCAAAATCAAATAGAGGCAAATTAAGAACAACATTATAAGCTAAGTAACCCACTACGCGAGTGGGCAAATCTTTCTCAAAGAGACAAAATTTCTAAGAATTAGATGAGACAATGTAGACAAAAATATATTGAAAAGATCATAATGACAAAATTGAAATTATTCTATGAATATCAAGTTGGTTCAATATGAGAAAATATATTAATATAATTCATTAAATTAACAGATTGTAGTAGAGAAGCATATGATAAACTCTATAGTAATCATTTCAGAAATACAGGGAATAGAGTTTTATGAAACACATCTATTCAGGTGGAAAAAAAACAAAAAGCTTTGCAAACTAGAAATAGAAGTGACATTTCATAGATGGTTAAAGAGAAATTTTTAAAACTGTATAATCAATGACAACACATTACTAAACTTATTCTCTCTAGAATAAGAGATAAGAAAATGATTCCTGCTTTCAGATCTTTTTTCAAAACTGTGCTAGAGTTCTTTTCCAATGTAATAAGATAAGAAAATAAATAAAATGATAAGAATTGAAAAGGAAGAAACAAGTTTATGCTTGTCTACAGAGCAAAACTAAAAGTTTCTATGGATTATTTATTAAAATTAATAAGATAGTTTAGCAATGACACCAGAAATACATTAACATGCAATTGTCAATTTTATTGCTATATTGCAGAAACAAACGCAGAAATTACACAAAAATATAATTACTATTTACAGTAACTACAAAATAATAAGGTACCTAAGAATAAAAGTAAGAGAATTTACAATATCCTTTTTTATAAACCATGGGATTTATTTGAAAAATGCCTGAAAAGACATATAAATGAAGAGTCCTACCTGAGAAAATTTATCATCATAAGGTCAAAATACCAAATTTTGTGGCTTGAAACTTGAAAGGTCAATTATAAAGTTTATAAACATCAATAAAAGGCCAAAAATATCCAAATATTCATTTTTAAAAGGGCATGGCATTACTATCATCAGGAAAAGGATGTGCTGAGACAATTTGTTATGTTACCCAAAGAGAAAAAATATTAAATTGGATTTTTACCTCAAACATAAAGAAAATATCAATTCCAGTGAATTAAGTATCCAAATGTGAAAGACAATCCTCTAAAGCTTTCAGAGAAAAGCTTCCAGGCCAGTGGTGATGGAGGAGTTTCTAATCAAGACAGCCAAAATGCTAAGCATAGAGGACAAGAATGATAAATTTATCTATATTAAAAAGAAAAGTACCTCAGGAATAAAAGATACCATAAAGAAAATGAGAAAAGCCACGAATTGTGAGAAGATATTTGTGTATAGACTAAACAAAGGATTAGATTCCAGGATTTATTTTAAAAAAACACACAACAAAAAACACTTTATATCACAATAAGAAATGTTTTAAAACCCATTTGAAAAATGGACAAAACCAGATATAGGCAGCATAGAGAAAACAGACATAGACATAAACATAGGTGCTCAATCTTTTTAATAAACAAGGATGCAAACAATTTGCAAGTGTTTTTCACACACCCCAAATTTCATATCTGAAAATATCAAGTGTCCACAAAGCCCAAGGAAATCATGCACTGCTGGTTGGAATGAAAATTGAACAAAGCACCTGGAGACGTATTTCCCATTTTCCACCAAATCTGACAGTGGGCATGCCCTAAGACCCAGAGATTTCTCCTCTAAGATCCTAGGGACACCCTGGCACATGTCACCAGGGGACTGCTCAAAGCAGCACTCTGTGGTAGCAAAAATCTGAAAACAACCAAATGCTCAACCGTACAAGGGACGCATGTTGCTAATTCCGGTAACAAAACACCATCCGCTGCACCCACCATGAAAATGATCGAAGGTTTGCAAAAGTCAATTCAGATGACTCCTGAAAGAGTAATTCTGAACAGAACAAGGTGGCTATGGGGAGATGCTATTTATATAAAGTTTAAAAAACCTGTATTATTGAGGATTGCACATAGGAGTGATGAAACGACAAAGATATTCATTATTCCAATGAGAAATTTCTGATGACAGCTTCCTCAGCAGGAAGGCTCAGTTTCCAGGTTAGGTGCTGAGTACAGAGTCATTAAATAGTTTAAATTGCTGTTTTTAAAAGTTAATTCAAATGAGAATTTTGTTCTCCTTTGCTGCAAACCACATCTTATCTGAGTCTTTCCTGTCTTAATAAACTGGGCCATTACGTGGTCAGAAATGTGGGCGTTATTCTTGAGTCGTCCCTCCCCCACACTAGTTTTCTTGATCAGTGACCAAATTCTATTGACTCTGCCTCCTAAATATCTCTGGGTTCTGACACTCGTCTTCACTTCGGCTTCCACTGCCCTAGTCCCAGGCTCCATTCTCACTCAGTCTACGGCAACAGACTCCACACTGGTTTCCATCCATTTCCTCCTGCTTCTCTGCAGTCAATCCTGCAAGCAACACTTGGGGTGATCACCAAAATCAGATATTACAGCACTCGCCAAGCCGGCCAGAGGCTGCCCTTGACCCCTAGCATCACGGCCAAAAGACTATCTGACCTGACTCTTACAGACCTTTACAACCTCCTACCTGCCTTTCCCCTCTTTTTTAAGGCATTTCAACCACATG
>PVKH010011196.1:0-17873 GCA_004027955.1 Chaetophractus vellerosus
CGCGGGGGCAGTGAGGGGAGCAAAGAGAACGGGCTCCTTCCACTTCCCGTCTCCTTTGAGATTAATGAAGGTCGGAAAAGGCAAACACACGCTGGCACTGGGGCCAAAGCCCCCTTCTCTCCCACCCCATAAATGCAATAGATTTGTGGTTATTGATCACCTACTGTTGACGAGCTGCCTGGATTCCACAGGTCTGCTTGACAATCTAGTCTGGGGTGAGAAAACCTACAGATAAGAAATGAAATTATATTAAAACATTTAATACCCAAGTGATGATGTTAGATGCTGCTGCAAGCAGATGCACAGAGGTCAGGACAGAGGTCTGAGAAAGACAGACATCCCGGGAAAGCCTCAAGGATACAAGGACTCAGGATTTACCTGTCAAACCTCTCCACCTTGCATGGGCAAGGGCAGGGCCAGGGCCAAGGAGGTGGAGAGCTGGGCGCGGAGGGGAGGCAACTCAGCCACTGAGCACCTCCTTAGTCCCCTTGCTTTCCCTTCCACACAACTCCACCCCTATGTCACAGATAAGCTAAGTGAGGCTCAGAGAGGCCAACTGACTTGCCTAAGGCACCCAGGTTTACCTGGAACCAAAGTCTACCATCTATCCAGCACACCAGCCTTGAAGTCTTTATGGTAATTCCCTGGAGCCCAGGGAATCTTACTGTAGAACAGACTCCGGCAGATGGGGCCTTTCCACAAATCAGACCAGGGGCCTGATGACTGTGGCACAGCCCCCCCCCATGGCTGTACAAATATCTGTTGATAATCCATACACAAGCACAGCTGCTAACATTATGAAGCATACAAGAACTAAGGCATTTTGTAAAAGTAGTAAGTTGTAACATTTTCTTCTTACCCCCTAACGAGTCTGCACACCCCACTTTGGGGCACGTTGAATTAGAGAGAGGAGAAAGGAAAGCGTAAAGCTATGTAAAGAAAGCAGGAGGCGTGGGCAAAGGCCAGATTCAGACACAGTTGAGCATAATAATGATGGTGATCAAAAGGAATTCCTGGTGAACCCATGATTTATAATAAATCAAACTGCTCCCAAGAAACAAAGCTTGAGCTTTGGAGTGACCAAAGGACTGTGGGAGTTGCCAGCTCAGGAAGGTGGTTCACACGAGAATACTGTGGTGGGGGAAAGGGGGGAAATCACAGAAGGAGAACCGGTTTTGCTCTACAGACAAACCCTTCACGCTCCGTTAGTGGCTCAGAATGAGCTGGTAGCAATTCTGGGGTCTCGCAGGGACCCTGTGTGTGTACAGAGGGACCCATGGAGCATGTCAAACTCAGCCTTCTGGAGGCCCTCGAACAGCAGGGCTGGGGGCAGAGGAAACCCCCCTAAGAAGCCCCCGGGCCGCTTCATCCCGGGGCCCACCTCACTTCCCCTTGTGAGCACTGCCCGGGTTTGCTCTGACACGCCCCTGCGCAGGGAGAGTGGAGGCCTGCCCACCCTGGGGTCCAGTTTTCAGCGTGGAAAACCCACAGCATCACCTCCCTGTGGGCAGGCTGTGGAAACGGGCTGCTGGCAGAGCCCCCGTCCCCACCCTCGGTGGTCTGTGGCTGTGGGCAAGCTGCACGAGGGGGCGGTGAGCGCAACCTGTGGGCGGAGGCAGAGGGCTTCCAGGCCGGGGCTGCAGGGGGGCGGGAGGCGGTGGTACCTAGCCGGGGCCTCGAGCTTAGCTCAGTGAAGGAGACAAGGGTAGGAAAGAAGCCTAAGCCTCAAGCACGAAGCAGGGTTCAACGAGGGAAGAGGAAACATCCCAAGCAGTTCCTATACAGAACTCCTCACCAGGTACTGAGATAGAAAAGGTAAAAGAGGGCCACCGAGGTATCAGAGAACCAGGAGCTGCGCAGAGCAAGGACACTCCTGAGGACGGGAGGGAGCAGTGGGATCATCAGAATTGAGGAGCTGGAAGGCCCTGTGGAGCCCTGGCTGGCACTGTCAGCCCTGAGAGGGGCACAATGAAGCTGGTTCTGGGAGGGAAGATGGGGAACAAAAAACAAGCCCTGAAAACTGGAACCAGCTGTTGTTGGTGGAACCAGGCACTGCTTTCCAGGTGAAGAAATGTTGCTATGGCAACACTGTCAGGAAGAGGAAATACATGGGACAAGACAGGGTCCACCTCCTTCCTCCATCCCAGTCCCCCTTTGAGCAGCCCGATCTGGCCGTGCTGGGCCTGCGGTTCCATGGGCTGCCCAATGCCCCTTTAGACTAGGCACGCAAGGAGCGAGAGGCAAAATTGACAAACAACTGGTGAGACAAGACCTGACGCCGGGCAAGCAGGAAAGCTGCCTGGCCAACCAGAGAGGCCGGTGCAGCACTGCCAGCTGTCCTGCCGCCGCCCACGTGCCCACCAACCCCTCCCGCCAGGCCTCTGTAGACAATCGAGTTTGAGACCCTGGCCGAAAAGGAAACCAGGTAGGAGATCCATGCGGTAGACAGAATCCTTCATTCACACGCAGCGTTTGTGTACCGGTTTCAAGAAGGCAGAGGCCGTGGGTGTCGATTTCCTGACAAAAGTTCCTGGTACACAGAAAAGGCTCAGTAAATATTTGTGGGAAAGAAACTGAATGAAGTAACAGCTTCCCCTCAGGGGTTTAGAGTCTAATTGAGAGTGACAGACAAGTACACAGAGAAAGGAAAAAAAAAAAAAAAAGCTGGGGTACATCTCTGAAGGGGTAAACCAGGGACCCGGGAGCAGCAGAGGGGATTGGAGGGGCAACCGGGAAGGCTTCCAGGAGATGCATGAGTGCTCTGGAGAATGGGCAGAGAGCCGTTCCTCGTGGGGAGATGCACCAGGCCCGGAGGGACAAGCGCACCGGTCTGGAGGTAGGGTGACCTGACGTCCTGCCCTGCGAGCATTTTGGGCAGGACACATTTCTGAGCGTCTGTTTAAATGCGTTCAGACTCATCTTAACTACTGTTCAGTGAGGCCTCAGTACCCACAGGGTAAAGTCCAATGTTCTTGGCCCAGGCTCAGCCGCTGCTCTGCCCACGTGGACTTTCTGACCTCTCCGTTCAATTACCTTCCCCAGCTCTGGCCTCCAGGTCAGCCAAAGTGGGCAAAAAACAGCGAGGACTCCATTAAAATCATGTGGCATGTGGTACCGGATTAGAGTTGCAGACAGCAGTGTGAACTCATGCTTAGCAAATGGAGGCGTATGGAAGTATCCGTACATAGGTGCTGACGTGCAGGTGAGTAAACACAACACTTTTGCTCCGTCAGCTGAGAGGGCCTAGAAACAAGGGTCCTCGGTGGCAATGAGCACACCTGGCACCCAGATATTGGTTTCTAATACTCTCCCTCTGAGAAGAAGAACGAGGGCTTCTTAGAGAAAAGGCTGATTCTAGGACTGGGACAGGAAACATCCCAGACGAGACTGGAGAATTCTTGTAGTGCCAGAAAGGAAGGAAGTACACAAACAAACAAACAAAAACCCTGCAATGATGGGATTTCAAAGGGACACAAGGGTCAACTAAAGGAGTTCCCAAGATGAATAACAAAATAAATCAAGCCACATTGGATTATAACCTAAAGTATAATAAATACCCATAGTCCTGAGTCCATACTGATATAAATAAATGGGGGCAAAAAGACAAATATCCCATGCAGAAGAATTCCAAATAGTTTATGTCTATACCCTACCAATCAGGAGGGTGGCACACAACTCTTTACTTATTAAGTGTCAGCTTCCCAAAGTGACTTCCTTCCAAAGAGTGCTAAATGGAAAGAGGGTGGAAAGGAGCAACTTTACAGTACAGCAGGGGTTCTTAACCAGGGGTCCGTGAGCTTGAGTTGAGATTCAAAGAAACATTATTCTTATGGGGACGTGTTTGTGCGGGTGTGATATATTTATTAATAAATACACAGTATAGCGTGGACTTAGTAAGGGGTCCGTGGAACAAAAAAGGCTAAGAACCCTGCAGTAAGAAAGCTGACAAACAGTCAGTGATCAAGGTCAACATCAACAGCAGTAAGTCATGTTGACAGTTCATCCCCTTGATATGATGTGATGAAAATGGCACTTTACCTTTGTGGTCTTCCTTTCCACAACCCATAACTCCAGTCTAATCATAAGAAAAACATCTGACAAATCCTAATAGAGAGACAATCTATAAATACCTGACCAGTACTTCTCAAAATTGCCAAGATCATCAAAAACAAAGAAAGTTTGAGAAACTGTCACAGGCGAGAGGAGGAGCCTAAGCAGACATGAGAACTAAATGTAATGTGGCTTCCTGGATGGGATCTTAGAACAGAAAGGACATCGGGGAAAAACTAAGGAAATCTGAAAAAAGTATGAGCTTTAGTTATTAAGAATGTATCGATATAGTTCATTCTAAGAAATGTACAATACTAGTGTAAGATGCTGAAAATAGGGGAAACTGGGTATATGGGAACACTGTGAACTATCTTGTAATATTCCTGTAAATCTAAAACTGCTGTAAAAATACAGTTGATTAGAACAAAGTGTGCAGAGGATGTGTGTCGGTGCAGGGGGTGGGAGTCTGGGGGGGCGCAGGTAAAATAGTATGGCATCTGGAATGCTCGCTTCAATGATGACGATCTCAATACCATTTCCAATAAACCCTGAACTACTCTATCTGCCTGAAAAATGAATGGGTGTGAATGTGAAATATTTAGGTGGCGAGGGACTGAGGCAACCACCCGGTCCTCTGCTCTCAATTCCAGCCGAGGACAATGAGGTCCAAGAACCACAGCAAAAGGGCAATGAAAGATTCCAATCAGCACCCAAATGACCAATGAACGATTCCACTCAGCGCCCACTGGCCGAGCATCTTGGAGGCATCACAGACCATAACCTCTAGTCCTCTGGACAACCCACTCTGCCGAGGAGGAGACCAAGCTCAAAAGAGCCCCCATCCCAGCCAAAGGGCTGGCAAGTGGCAAAGCTGAGACCTGGGCTCCACGTACAGTGCTTGCTCCACACATACACCCCCGACTCAACTCCTCATGCCGCACCCCCCCACCCAGCTCCTACCAGGCAATTTCCAGATTCCCTTCCACTCTAGCAGGGGCAGGGCTCAGCCTCTGTCTGGATACTTCAGGGAAGAAGCAAACTCAGAGAGGACAGCACATAAGATTGGTTTTCCATTTATTTTCTTCTTTCTATTTCTATGAAACGTTTCCTTAACCTAACATGATTAAGGTCTGCCCATCTGATTTCCCACAGGCTTGAAGCCAGGGTGCCAGGGTGTCTGCTCTGCAGCAGCAGGAAAATGTCCAAACGAGTCCTCGAGGCCAATTCACTCTTTTTTTAAGTTTTTATCTTTGGAGGGGAAAAACAATTCTCAGGATATTCTGCATCCTGTAACAGGTGTTTACTTCATAAAAGCACCAGTTGGAACCAGCTCCGGGAGGGCAACAAAACTGGAGACAAAAGAGCTTCACGTAGAAGAATGTGATTTTGTAGGAATAAGTTCTTCGTGGTAACGAGTGGATCAAGAGCTCTGTGTTCTAGGAACCCTGCACAGTGGCAAGGTGCAGTTTCTCAGTAAATATTTGTGGAATAAAGGAAAGGGGGGAGGGAAAAAAAAAGAACTTTATAAACTGTGAAGTCCTAAGCAGATGGTGGTACTTTGTTTCCCAAAGCAGAATGGGGAGCCCTCTTTAAGATTTATTTATTTATTTATTTATTTATTTATTTATTTATTTATTTATTTCTCCCCGTACTCTCGTTGTTTGCATTTACTGTGTCTGTTTGTTGTGTGTTGCTCTTCTTTTTAGGAGGCACCAGGAACCGAACCCGGGACCTCCCAGGTGGGAGGGAAGCGCCTAATTGCTTGAGCCACCTCTGCTCCCCGCTTTGTTGTGTCATTATGTTTCCCTCCTTGTGCCTCTTGTTGCGTCATCTTGTTGCATCAGCTTGCTGTGCCTGCCCATTGTGTCAGCTCCCTATCTTGCTCATCTTCTTTATCTGCATGGTTTCTGACTTTCTAGCCTAAACTCAGTGTTCTGGAATTCAGCCAATCCAAGAAAACATTCCCCGAGCAGGTCCTATGCACCCGTCATGGGGCCAAGTCAGAAGCTAGAGGGAGAACAAGCCCCAGACCCTTTCCTCAGAACATTTTCAACCCAGCAAGAAGAGCTGATGTTCAAGAACATCTGGTGCTGCTTCCACAGGCAGAGTGAAATCTGCTGGGGTGATCATGAGAATATTCCAAAGTCTGGCCTCTATTCTAATAACAATTGCAAAAACAATCATCCATAGGGACAAGTGTGGTGGTCTTTCATCTGTGTTGCAAGCTGCTGGGTGAGTTGGACTGGAGGAGGCTCAGAAATGGTTTTGTTTCCAGGGCTTGTTCCCAGCCCCTGCTCCCTGCATCTGCGTGAGCCCATCGCAGGCACCGCTAAGGAAGCTCCACATATAACACTGGGACGGGGTATACCGAGCGACGGGTGTTATCAGAAGAAACAAAATTAGACACATTTTCCTCAGACTTGCAGATCCCTCCTCTGCATTTGCCCTCATGAATTGACGTTAATTGAACTCTGACTTCACTACTAAAAATAAACTCTAGGTCAAATGCAATGCACTAAAAACCTCAATATGAAACCACAAGACAGAGACAGAGTGGTAGAAAAATGGGCCAATACGCTTGAAAATACGTTTGTTCCAAGGGCACAGTTCCGAGGGGGCCAGGTGTTTCTTTCAGCATCGTGAACACTGAATCCAGGAAGCAACTTTATACACGAGCCTGTGGCTAAAGCCCAGTGGGGGCACCTGTCCACAGACAGGAAGTCAGGAGCTATCTGATATCCTCTTGGCCAAGGCCAAGGCTTGGGAGGATCAGGCAGGGAGCCGAGAGATGCTACAGGTGGGAGGAAGAGCCAGGAGGGGAGTCAAACTCGTCCAGAAGAGCGAGGTGACAGCCTAAAGGGAAGAAAGGGGCCCTGCCTACAGGTCCACGGGGAGGCCAGGGGTGATGAAGAAAGACCCCAAGATGGTGAGGAGTGAGGCAGATGCAGAGGTGGGAGGAGAAGCCAATAACAACAGCTTGCTCGCACTGACTGGCCGTTTCCTTGGGACAGGGTCCTGCAATCCTCGTGACCACCCCAAGTGGGTACTGGCCCCACTTTTCAGCTGAGGGAGAGGGGTGGTCTGAGGAGCCGGGAAGGCCAGGAGCACAGGGAAGGGGAGAAGGAGCTGGGGGAGAATCCAGGTGTGGCCGACACTGAGGTCCTGGTCACTCGGCTCCACTGCAGTGGAGGGGAAAGGAGCAGAAGCCATCCTGCTGGCCACCATCCCAGTGAGCCGACAGAGAGGCAGGGATGGAGCGCAGAGGCAGGTGGCTCGGGACAAGAGGAGCCACATGACAAGGGCACATGCCCGTCGGCCCCGGCACGTGCTCAGGACCAGCACCTCCGAATGCCAGCTCCCAGCCCTGCCGCCTGCTGCTCTCTCGTCACTCACACGCGGACCTGCCAAGCCTCGCCTCTGTCCACAGAACCCAGGCAACGCTGCTGGTTGACGCAGCCTTGGCATAAAAGGACGACTCTTCCAGCTTTCTGATGCTCTGCCCCGGCCACCGGTGTCCTCACCCACCCCACAGGACAGCTCCCGCCCATCGAGGCAACACCCTGCCCGGGAGCGACAGGGAATGGCGATTAACAGGAGCAGCAGCCATGCTTTCACACGCACTCCTGCTGGGCTCCCGAAACAAAGCTCAAAGGCTGGGTGGGTCCTCGAGGGCTGGGAAAGGCACCCAGCTTGCTACAGGAAGTCCTATCTCCTCTATCAAAGTAGATGAGTTTTGACCCAGAAGGGGGACAAGAATGAAATGAAAATGGATGGGAAAATGTGAGAGTAGAGGACAGAAAGGCTTAACTGCCCTTCAGCTCGGCTCCCAGCAGGCCCGGAGCCCTCCTCGCACGCCACGAGCCACGAGCCACGAGAGGCAGCACCCGCTCCAAGAAGCCTCTGCGAATGGACACGGGCCCGTCCTCAGTGCCCCTTACTCCTGGTGAGCCTGAGTGTGCCCTGCGTGTGTGAGGCTGCCCACTTGGCCGAGGGGCGCGGCCTCTGGCCTCCATCTCTCTGTGGCCCAGCAGTGCCCTAAATACCACCCGGCACTAGGAATATAAAAGCCCTCTGAAAGCTGTGAGGCACAATTCTTTGCCGTCCCTCAGTTCTTATCTCCCTAACGAGCCCACATCTCGCACCCATCTATCCCTTCCTACGTGCTTGTCAAATCCAAGGCGGGAATCATACCAGTTGCCTTTTCATCATGTTATTTATTCCTTCCAACATCTTATTTTTTAAAAAAACAAGCAATGCCATTCTCCTTATTCTTTCCGATGAACTTTTACAAACTTTTGGGGGGTTCTCTCTCTCTTTTTGTTTTCCTTCTCACTCCCTCCCTTTCAATTATTAATTCTCTTGCTCTTTCAACATCCACAATGTGACACAACCCTAGGCAGGGTCCCGTGCCAGGTGACGGGGTGTACGAGGCAAGCTCGCCAGCAAGCGGGGTGGGGCGGGAAGGGCGGCAAAGGAAGCCCAGCCCTGCATAGCAGCTGTGGGCTAATGGAGGAGAGCCGGACACGGCCGGCCGCAGGCCAGTGAAGGGAGCGGCCACCACTGCTTGGGGCCCCAGGTCGTGCGTGAGTGGCAAGGGGGTTCACGGGCAGAAGGTGTGCACCTTGCAAATGAGCAGCTTCCCAGGCAGGTTTGCTGGTAGATGAAAGGCGGAGAGCACAGCCGACCAGGGACCTGGGGATAGTCAAGTGCAGCGGAGGAACTCAAAATGGTGTCATTAAAAAATTAGAGAAAAACACAAAAATAACCCTCTTCCATTCAGAGTATCCCCTCTGTGCCAGGCAGCACGCTGTGCTCATGACCTAACCTTATGTTCAATGCCCACCACATCCTCAGGAGGTAGGCACCTACTGGATCCCTGTTCTACAAATGAGGAAACTGAGGCGTGGAGAAGGTGAGAGATTTGTCCAAGATGAGGCAAGTAGAAAAACTAGGAAACCCTCCACTCGCCTGAAGCCCTTGGTCTCCACCTCTTACCCCTCGCCCCACACACAGCCTCAGACTTAGCGTGGCTAGATCATGGCATCCAGGAGGTAGCCCAGAGGGGGCAGGGAGGGAGCAAGAGATCACGTTCTGATCACGTAACCCCCACCCCATCTTCTCTTCCCCATGCAGTCTTCACGTGCCCTGAGAAAACAGACCGAACTGCATCCACCTTCTGCTGGGAAGAAAGGGTGGGGGGATTCACCTGAGGGGAGGCAGGCTTCTTCCCCAGCTGGGCACGGACGTGTGTCCCGTGGGTAGGGGTGAGGCTAGGGAAAGCCAGCTTCCCAAGCCTTTCAGAGCAGCACAGGAAGCCAGGCCGAGAATCCAAGAACCACAAGCAGAGTTGTGTAGCAAGGGACCAAAAGCTACTGCAAAAGCTGTTTCTGGTCCCACAAAGATCAGAAGGAGAAACTCCCGTACCTTAAGTCTCCAGATTTAGTCCAGGGAAGGGCAGTTCTCAAGTCCCTCTGGAGTACTGAATGGATACACCTGTTGTTCAGATCCAACGCTCTTAAATCCCTGGTATAAGAGGATGCTAGAAATAGACAAGAAAAGGAGAGAGGATTATTAGCATCAGTACTTAAACTGAAGAGATTTGGTAATGAGGTGTTTCACTCATCTAAAAAGGAGGTTCTGTGTATTTACTATATGCTAAAGGAGACTCAGCAGAAAAGCATTTATGAAGCAACTACTACATGCCAAGCACTGTGCCAGGAACTGTATACACATTAAGCCATTTGAGCCTATGCGAGAGGTGCTCTCCCTGTATGTCCAAGGTCGTGCAGGCAGCCAGGCCGGAGCGGATGGTCAGGGCTCCCTGATTCCCAAGCGCCCACACATCGGCACATTCCCCTTTCCCACCGGAGCTTTGTCACTCAGCTGGTTGCAGGAATAAGAAACATACCCAGTAACCACATTTCCGAGCAGGACCTGTTCCTGGATGCCCAGCCCATTCTGAAGATGGTCGGGATAATGTAAAACATGGAAGCCGCATCAGATAAAATTTGTTGTAAGCTCTACCTGATTTCAACAGGGTCATCTAGTAACATGTGATCAGTGGGCATCACACATTACTCAGGGAAAAAACATGTTAGCTTCACCAGAGATTCTTATCCTGATATGCAAGTTGGCAAAATGAGGGGGTCCAAAGGGGTGGGATAGCATGGGGAATAAGGCCAAGGGGCCGCCCCTGGTCTGACCAGCTGGGTGGGCACCTGTGGTCTGAGGAGACCCTCCCTGAACTCCCCAAAGCAGGGCCTTGTGCTTGGCCTTCTCCAGTCCTTCAAGGAACAGTGACATTCTTGGTGTAGCAGCCACATGACTCAGTTTACCCATCAGAAAGCCACATTATTACCATTTACAACAACATATCCCTTTCCCTCTCCAGCCCCTACCCCCCATATGGATCACGGCAGCCAAATCGAGAAGAGGCCCGGAGACCACAAACTCATAATAGAGGACCACTGAAGAGGTTCTGAAGGGGAACCTGCCCTCGACTCCGGGAGCAGCTGGTGGAACATCCTGGCCCCACAGCCAAGGGATTCCCCAAGATCAATTTCCTCTCTCTCTCTCTCTCCTCTAGGAAAAACCTGGCCATGATTTGCTTCTCTGAGGCCCTGTGGTAGACACATTGTTCCCTTAGAGGTGCTAGCATCACAGACAGACAACATTGTTCCCTAAGCCAGAGAGTCCCTGTCTCCTCCTTAACCACTGGTCTAATTAATCCAAAGTTCAGAGGCCCAGTTCCCAGCCATGCAGGTGGAATCGCCTCGGCAGGCTGCACCCCTCTCCATCACCCCTTCCACACTCCACACCCCACCACCCCACCCCCCCACCATGAGCAGGCTCCAACATGTCCCAGGTATTCCACTGGGTAAGTGTTTGCTTCCTTATTGTCAAAATGCATTCACTTCCTTACCCAAAAGGGCGGCAGCACAGCTTCCTGGTTGACAGGGGCCTCTTGTCGGACTGCCTGGGCTGGTATCCCAGCTCTACTATTTAAAAAGACTCTTTAGGAGCCTGAGCAAGTGACTGGACCTCTCTGAGCTCAGCATCTTGTCTTAATGGTTGGTTTTGAGTGTCAAGTGAGACTCTTTGCAGAGCTTAGCCCTTGGCCTGATACTTTACAGGCACTTAGAGAGGCCCGCTATTATTAACATCACCTGAGCAAATCCTTGGGCCGTAACTCCTCAATAAGAAGCCCCTCTTTCCATCTCATCAAAATGACTTACTCGGCGTCGGTGTTTACTCCATGGGGCTGAGAGACAAAGGATGCCAATGAGATTGCAGCCAAAACCCGGGTTGGGGCCAAAGTTCCTCCACTCCAGCCCTGGCTGTGACCCTCACTTCTCAGTTTACCCATCCATGAAATGGAGCCTTCATACTACTACTCACTTCCCAGGTGTGTGGCAAGGATTCAACGAGATAATGTGTGCACGGGCAACTCTATACACCATCAGGTACTAGAGACATGAGCAAAGAACCAGAACAGTTGCCCTTTAGGCAGGTACTTATGTGCAGGAATGCGCTAAGAAGTCTGCTTCTGGGACCTCCTAGAACACCTACAGGGACCCAGAAGATGAGAAGGATGCGACGTCATCCCCTTTTCACAGATATGGAAAATGAAGCTCGGTTCCCTGAGGCTGAGGAAATTGCCTAATACCAAACACCCAGCGTGGGGCTGAACTGAAGGCTTGCAAAGCCCACCCTCCCCCGCCTCCCTGTAACAGGGGCAGTGATAACACAAGATGTTGGCTCCTGCAGAAAAAGAACCTCTTTCCGAGGCCGCCAAACTGATTAATGTTTTCAATTAATGTTTTTAGCCACACAACAGAGCAATGTTTCGTGGAAATTAAGGAAGTAGAATTTCTAAGTTTCTCCCAGGACTTGGCCCAGCCGGCGGCACACTGCCAACGTGATGGGCGCGAGAGAGGGTGGGTCAGAGGGCAAACCTGCTGCCGAGTGGGAGGGTCACTGCCCTGCCCCAACACATCCAGCCCAGCAGGCAGGTCAGGCACTTCCCAGCCACAGAGACACGTCGGGGGAAAGGAGACGGCCGGCACAGGGCTCGCCTGGCCATGCTGCTGTGCACCTCCTGGGAATCCAGCCACCCACCAAGCAAGAGAAGCCAAGCATGCAGCGTGTGCTAGGAGTTGAGCCCAAAGGGTGAAGGGGCGCCATTCCCAGGCCCTTCTGCAGGTTCTCCAAGCAGCCACCTGGTATGCCGTCCCTGCCCTGGTTAAATACAACCCCCACCCACAATGGATGTCACCCTAGAACCTCAGAATGAGACATTATTTGGAAATAGGGTCTGTGCAGATGGAATTAGTGCAGCGATGGTCCTACTGGATTGGGGTGGAACGTAAATCCAATATGATGGGGTCCTTATAAGAAGAGGGAAATTTGGACTCAGACAGGGGAACAGAGGAGAGGGGAGAGGGCCCTGTGAAGGCAGAGCGATGCTGCCACAAGCCAAGGATTGCCAACAAACGCCAGGGGCCCGGAAGGATTCTCCCCTAGAGGTACCAGGGAAGAGAGTCCTGCCAACACCTGGATTTGGGCCACCTGGTCTCCAGAACCGTGAGACAATACACTTGTGTTGGTTTAAGCCACCCAGGGTGTGGCACTTTACAACAGTCCTAGGAAACCAGGGGATATTCACCTGCTCTGTGGCTGGAGGGGCGCCCCTGCACCTGAACCTGGCCGAGTGGATGCTGGTGATATCAACCAGAGGGTTCTCGGGACTGCAGAAGGTCACTGCTGCGGCCCAACTCTGGGCCTGGACGTCCCAGGAGAGCAAGTGACAGGCAGGCCCAGGCCCTCCAAGATCCCCCAACGTGAGAGAGGAGGTGGGCTCAGACCCGGCATCTCCTGCCACTCGGCTCCAGGATCGACCTTACTCCGAGCCAGCTGAATTCCGAGCGTATTGCGGGTCTCATCGCAGCCTCTCCTCAGCTCGGGAGGCAGGACCACCGCACCTTCCCTTTGCCGACACCTTGTGAGCCTCTCACCTTGTGAGCCTCTCACCTTGTGAGCCTCTCACCTTGTGAGCCGGGCCTCCCCCGCAAAGCCCTAGAGGCGCCAAGAGCAATGCGAGCAAGCTGCACTGCGAGGAGACAGCCCCCTCACCCCAGCAGCCAGCCTTGGATAACCCCTAGGCGGTGCGTGGGCCATGGGGCCGATGGGCATACAGGTGGAGGACCCCCGAGCAAGTGAAATGAGCAATCGCATGGGAATTCCTGAGCTGGAACTCTCCAGAGCACCATGCGTTTCACTGGAAACAAACCACAGCAGAGGGTCTTCGGCACCCAGAGGAGCTATAGATGGCAGGTGCAGGACCACCTGCCCCAGACCCCAGGCTCAAGATGTGCTTGCTCTCCTACCCACTCCCCAAGCAGGTCCTGGAAAGTGACGCAGGAGCATGGATACTGCTGTACCTCTCCCAGAGGGTCAGCAAAGCAAGGGCAGCTGACCAACCACCTGCCATGCTTGCTCCACATGCCATCAAACCAGGGACGGGAGCAGGCTGCAGGGTCGAGCCAGTCGCCAGCAGTGAGGAGCTGTGTCGCCTTAGCCAGTCCACTTAGCCTCTCACGTCCTCTGTACATTAGGGAGAGTGACTGCAGCTACCTCTGGGGATCGGGGTGGGATCGCATGGCAGTGGATGTGGAGCCCTTAGCACCAAGTCTGGCTCAGAGTGCATGCTGGAAAACCACTGTTCTTCCATGGGTCTGCTTGCAGTGGTTAGTGGTGGTGCAGGCAGATGAGGCTGCGATTTGAATCCCAACTCGGCCACTTCCTGGGACAAGTCCTTGACTTCTTCATGCCTCAGTTTCCTCAACTACAAAATGTGGGCGTGAGACCAGTGAGACCATTGAGGATGCCATGGGATGCAGTAAAGCAAGGGGTACAGGACACACTTTCAAGAAACGAAGGCTCCGACCCAAACTGAAGGCCTGTGCCCTTCAGAATTGTCAAGGTCAAGAGAAGCTAAGGAAATGCCCCAGGTTAAAAGAGGCCAAAGAGATGACCACAAAATGCAACGGTGATTTGGAACTGGGAAAAAGCAGTCAAAAGAGCATCACTGGGACAACTGATGAAACTGTGTAGCCTGTGGATTAGACAATAGAATTATAGCAATACCAAATCCCTGAGTTGAGCATTTCTCAGTGGTTGTGTAAGAAAATGCCCTTGTTCTTAGGGAACGCACACTGAGCATTTAGAGAAAAGTAGCATGATGCCCACAACTCTCAAATGGCTCAGAAGAAAAATGTGTGTGTATGTGCGAGAGTGTGTGTGCGAGTGTATGCATGATAGTGTGTGCAAAAGTCTGTGAGAAAAAGTTTGTGGAGCCATGTATGTGACAGTGAGTGTGTGTCAAAGTGTGTGAGTATATGGGAGTATATGTGCACATGAGTGTGTGAGTGTGTGTGAGTGCATGAGTGTGTGTGAAAGGGAGAGAGGGTGAGAAGTGTGTGGAATGGAGTGAGCGCACAAACAGAAAGCAAGTGGGATAAGATGTTAACAATTGGTGAATCGGGTACCCAGGAGTCCTTTGTATCATCCTTGCCTTTTTTATTTTTTTTATTTTTTGCTAGTTTGAAGTCAGATCAAAATAAAAGACGACCAAGAACTAAACAGCAGGAATGGGATAAATGTGCCTAAAAGAGCTGAATAGCAACAATTCATATGGGCTACAAACAAAAGCCTTTCTCACAAAACCAATGTCACCTTATTTACAAATGTTATGATTTATTGCATAGAAAACTACAAAGGATAAAACTGAAATGTATTTTGCACCACTCCACACACACACAAAACAAGAAAGGAGAAACGGGTGGCCATTACTACTGACCTAACCCAGGCCAGGCTGGGTACCGTCACGAGGGCCACCAGCCCCCAGCGCCACCACCGGGCGGGGTGCCGGGGGACCCGTGTGGAGGAGGCAGGGCAGAGCGACGAATGGCAGCCAAGGCTGGCTTCACTGCGCATCTGCCCCGTGTCAGGCGGGGTATAAGAGCTGTGTATGCATCTTAACTCATTCAATCCTTCTAGCAAAGCCCATCAGTCAATTCTATTGTTATCCCCAATTCTATTGTTGAGGAAAGTGAGGCTTGAAGAAGGTGGCTGGGGTTCAAGCTGGAGAGTGGGTGAGCTGAGATTTGACCTGCGTCCTTCCACCAGTACAATCATGGGTCGAACCGTGTCCCCAAGAAAGGTGTGTTGAAGTCCTAACCCCCAGGACCTGTGAATATGACCCCATTTGGAAATAGGGTCATTGCAAATAGAGTTAAAGTTAAAATGTGGTCGTGCTGGAGCAGGACACACCCTCACTCCAAAAGGACCGGAGTCCTCATAAGAAGGGGCGAGGAGACCCAGGCAAATACCCCAGGGGAGTCACCCATGTGATCGCGGCAGAGATAGACCTGGGTGGCCACAGCCAAGAAGCACCAAGGGCTGCCGGCCACCACCAGCAGCCAGGAGAGAGGCAGGGGCCAGATTCTGCCCAGAGCCTCCAGAGGCAGCATGGCCCTGCCAACACCTGCTGCCCTACGTCTAGGCTCCAGGACTGGGAGCTGCTAAATAGGTGTTGTTCTCAGTCTTCCAGTTTGAGGTCTGATACAGCCACCCCAGACAACTGAGCCGCACCCCAGCACTGTGCACACAGTAGGTGTAATACCCATTTGTGAAGTACTCGTGGACATCCGCCTTCTTTACCAAGGGGCTCAACGACACAGACCATCTCCAGAAGAAGACCCGAGAAGTGATGACATCAGTGTCACTGGAGAGGAGAAACAGGAGTCTGGGGTGGCTCAGAGGCCTCGCTGAAATCCCTGTCGCTGCTTTCAGATTTTGTGTATGTGAAGACTTACCTACTCAAAAAGCTCTTTTAAAAATACGAGAGGGGGGCCGGCTCGACAGCCCAGTGGATAAGGCACCGGCATACCACATGGGAGGCCCCGGGTTCGGTTCCCGGGGACCTCTCCTAGCGGGCAGACCGCCTTGAGAATGGCAAGCCGCCATGGGTGGGCCAGAGCCACCGTGGGCAGGGCAAAAAAACTGCCACGGACAGGGCAAAGGCCGCCACGGGCAGGGCAGGTCGCCCGCGAATGGAGCGCAGCCAGCCACCCGCGAACTGAAAGCCGGCCGTGAATGGAAGCAGAAGCCGCCCACAAGCAGGGAAAGCCGCGCCTGCGCAGTGACTAGTCTCGGCACGTCGCCACAGCGGGGATAAGGGGAGATATGTAATTAAAAAAAAAAATTACGAGAGGGGGAGCGGATGTACTCAAGTGGTTGAGTGCCTGCCTCCCATGCACAAAGTCCCAGGTTTGATCCCCAGTACCTCCTGAAAACAAACAAACTAAAAAACCAACTCTTACTGGGAAGGGGATGTAGTGCAGTGGTTGGGTGCCTGCTTCCCATGTACAAGGTCCTGGGCTCAATCCCTGGTACCCCCCAAAAAAAACAAATACAAGAGAAATCCAATGACTGGCGAACCTGCCCTGGACAGGAAGCAGAGAGTAATTTCGTGCTGCGTGAAGCCCCAGCGGCACTCAGCCTGGTACACAGCTGCCCTCCTGTTTCTGAAGCCTGGGAGGACTAGAGGGATCGAAGCCCCACAAGATGCAGCATCAAGACTCCGTCCCCACATGCCCATGACACCAGAGCGTGCTGCTGAAGCAATCCAGGAAAGCCAGCGTACTGCAATCCTCACTCACAGCTACCACATGCCAAGACGTGCTGCAAACTGTGTAGGGCCCTATACAACCCCAGGAGATGGGGAGGGGCTCCTACCACGCCCATTTCACAGTCCAAGACCAAGATACAGAGGGGAGGGGCGGGTGTCCTAAACGCTATACTTCCCCGAGGGTGGAGAGTAAGGACCCCTCCCCGCCAACACCCCTTGAAGAAAGATTTTTGTGTGAGAGACACCTGGGTTCTAAGCCAAAGCTCCCCGAAAAGCTGCATGTGTGGGTTCTACAGATTTGGGGGCACCATCTAGCATGAGGACTGCAGGAGATGACAGGTGTGGAAACGCTTGCCACATGAATCTCCTGATTGAGTACGGTGGGGCCAGGGGCAGAAGAAGGCTTTTGGAAGGTCAGGGTCCCTCTCCCCGAAACCTGGAAGCTTTCCACCTCTTTGTCTTCTACCCTCAAATCTCCTTTTTGTACCTACACATACATTCAACTTTCCCTCACAAACATCCGCCCACGGCCCCACCCACCACAGGGGTGTCAAATTATTAAATCAGCCCCAAAGTAAATAGCTTTCATTTCTCCAAACCCCAAACCTCCCTTCCTGCCAGCACGCTCGGGGCTTGTCACTCAGAATATCAAAGCCAAAGCTTTCGGTAAAAGCCTCTCCGGTCACCTGGGTGACGTGCGCAGATAAAAAGAAGCCACATGACAGGCCCAAGCTGCAACTTTCGGGTGCGTCCACAGGGGAGGCGATGGCAAAGAGCGGTGGCAGAGGCTTTGCAGGCAGAATCGCAAGCCCTGCACCCCTCCTTCAAGTCTGCTGGGTGACCTGGGCAAGTCCCTGCCCCTCTCCGGGCCTCTTGCAGGAAGGGGGCCGGACCCAGCAGTCTTGTGTTTCTTCCAGATCTACAATCCGCCGGTTCCATCTCTCCGTCAATGCTCAGAGTCTCTACTTCCTGAGCTGAAATGACAGTTCATTTGCATAAAAGGGAAAAAAAGGGGGGGGCTAAGTGGTTAGAAGCTGGTCTGTGGTTTTTGGTGACTCACAGGAGAAAAAATATATTTCCACTTAGCTCAGAGGAGGGGTCCCTCCACTCTCCAATTATTCAAAAGATGTAA
>PVKH010011197.1:0-17862 GCA_004027955.1 Chaetophractus vellerosus
GAAGGAAGGAAGAGAAAGAATGGGAGGAATGAAGAAAGGGAGGAAGGAAGGAAGGAAGGAAGGAAGGAAGGAAGGAAGGAAGGAAGGAAGGAAGGAAGGAAGGAAGGAAGGAAGGAAGGGAAAGAAATGAAACCCAAAATAGAAAGACTGCCAGATCTCACTTAACTAAGAGAACTGATGCTTGGATGCCAGTAACAGTTTCTCCTCCATCATGACCAGACCAAAATCAGACTCTTTCTCTTCCAAATGGACAGAAATGTAAATCTGCAGACAACAATGACATTTTTAGCTCTGCTATGGGTTGAGACTCAGGGAATGTTGAAACAACTGGTTTTGAGTCAGGCGGTGTTGAAATAACATTGTTTCAAGAGTATTCACTGGGAGACTAATATTTCAACACATTTCAGTGACTTCCTTGCTTAGGCTTAAAAAGTGAAGCTGGATAAATAATAGGAGCTTCCAAAAGAAAAATCATCCAACTTTGAGAAATTATGGAAGAGAAATTGGGAACTCTGTAGACAGTCAAGTTCCCAGCAAGCTTATTCCATGTTGTTTATTTCCAGAGAGCATTGACTTGATGCAGACCCACATCCCAAATTAAAATGTTAAGTTAGTTAGTGATGAATTTCAAGATTCCCAATGTCTCATGAGGGAATTTCTGAGTGATAAAATTTGAGTTTTGAGAATTAGGAAATTAGGGTAAATACTTCCATCTAGTCCCCTCACAAATGTTATATTTATTTCAGTTATTTAGCGAGTACGTACATGAAATAAGATCTTTGCTATTGTCTCTTCTATTGAATTTATTTTTTTTTGTTTTTATTTTTGTTACATATCCCCGCCTTTCTGCTTGCTCTTGCTGTGTGTTCATTTTTGTGTTTTTCTATGTCTGCTTTTTGTCTCCCCCGGTTGCGGCAACACCCCAAGTCCACCCACTGCGTAGGCAGCTTGTCCCACTCGTGGGCGACTCTGTTCCATTTCATGGGCAGCTCAGCTCCGTTTTTCATGGGCGGCTCGCCTCCATTCGCGGGCGAGTTGCCCTGCTTGTGGCGGCTTTTTTGCCCTGCCCACAGCTGCTCTGCCCCGCCCATGGCAGCCTGCCTCCTCAAAGTGGTATGCCTGCTCGGAGAGGTCCCCAGGAACCAAACCCAGGGCCTCCCACGCGGCGCACCGGTGCCCTATCCACTGGGCTATAGCCGGCCCCTCTTCTATTGAATTTAACTGATGATTTAGTTGTATGAGATTAGAGCCACTCCCACCTGGGTGGAGAGAATATAATTCTCATTTTGAAAATGAAATTGATCTTGATAACAAAACATATACATATTAAATAAATGCCAGTAATTAGAATACTGGGTCTTTTCCCAATATTTATTAATCGCTTACTTAACATGTGCTTCCTATTTTTATTCTTTTGGCTTTTGTTTGCACATTCTTTTTTGATGATCCTTAATAGAAATCAAAATGGGATGAACAAAAATCATATGGAAATGTGGATATTTCAATAGGTAAAGTCGATTTCCATGGCAGATTGGAAAGGCCTTTAGGGAACAAACAACCTTAGGTATCTAATAAATAGTCAGGGTTGATCTATTGTATAAGAAAGCATAAGAGATCAAGACTAGAAAAATTGGGTTCTTGGGTTGTTATTTTGGTACATATAACAAATATTTGCCATAAAGAAAGTGTGATTATTTAATCATCATGGTTCCAGTTAGATATGAAGGGAAATAGGTTTAGATATATTTTTTAATGGTGATCACTTGGACCAAGGAAAGCCTAAATCTTGTCCCGCAATCCATTCTTCCTCTCCCCGAGTCTTAAAATGCCTCACCCCATCCCATTCCTCAGACCTTATTTCCTGGAGATAACTCCTCTCAACTCTTCTAATCATTTTACATGGTCTTTATTTCCATATTTCTAAATTATTTTTTTAAATCTTAAGCATTATGTATTAATCTGTCATGGGAGATGAGGACTTAGTTTTTCCATACTCACCACTCTTCCTACCCCCAGCTTCTGAATATTGTTTTATCACAACTTTTAAACCAGCCTCATGACAATCCAGATATTATTTATCATTACAGTCCTCCTTTCTTATAAGCCCATATTGTTGCTGTAGTTGTAGGTAATCAATTCATCAATTTTCCATTCATCTAGTTTTCTATGAATGAATCTATTGATATTTTCCAAAAGCCCCAACCTCTCTGCCACATGTTTATCAATATTATTTTTTCCTATACTCAAATCTCTCTCTTTTTTTCCCTCTCAGAACTCCCAGAGACCTCCTTTTTTAGCTTCTGTACTATCAGTATTGTTTGTTTTTAGGCCTCCTGCCTAGCTCTCATTCTGAATAATCCTTTTGCTACTCTATTGTGTTGAACATCCTTTCTGTAAAATGCAATATCCTTTTCCTAGGCCCTCTTTCATGGTTGATGCCAAATTTTTAATCAAAATCATCACCTAATATCACCCTGAGAAAATATGGCCATGAGTTAATCTTTGAGTCTCAAATATCTGTCATATTCTAACATTGCATGTGGTAGTTTACCCGGGTATAGAATTATAGGTTGAAAATCTATTCTGTCAAATTTTTGAAACTAGAGCTCTGTCTTCTAGCTTCCAATCTTGCCATTGCAAATCTGGTTTCTACATGATTCCCAAGTCTTTAGAAGGTGGTAGGCTATAGTGGTTAAGAGTCAAACACTACCTGGGTTCAAATCTTTAATTAGGGTGCCAGCCTAGTTAAGTGCCATTTACCAAGTTATCTAAATTCCCTGTGTATCACTTTCTCTCACTGTAAAAGAGACCATGATAAAACTCTATTCACACTAAGTCTACCTCTTGGATCTTATTATCTTTTCATTATTTTAATTAGAATGAGGGAAAAGTATTTTGGGTAAAATTCACCTTTGTGGGTCTTAAAATTTTATTGATTAACCCAATTTTCAGCTAATAGTCTGTAATATAGTTATCTCTGTTAGATAGCTATATCTGTTAATATATAGTTATATCTGTTCAATAGTTATGATACATCACTTTCTAGAAAAATAAATTGTATTAGGGTAATATTTAAATCAAAATATTTAAATTAAATTTATTTTGAATATTCATAAACATGAATATTCATAACCCGAAGAGTCTTTCTCTCTGTTGAGACTCTTTCCAACCTTATGCTGTCCATCACACAAAGTCAGAAGCATATTGCAGGAGAAACACATTGTACCTGATGATGAGTAAACCTCTTAGGAATAGTCATGGGTAGAGGAGGAATACAGAATATTAGATTTGCCCACAAAAAAATTCATAAATCTGTTGTAAATAGTTCAACAAAGTTAAATAAATAACAAACAATGGTTTTGGTTTTGGTTTTGTCCATGGGAAGCATTATCAGAGCCTTTATAATGCTAATGTGGACTGTGAACCTACGGAAGGGATTCATTATATAGCTTTCTAAATATAACTGACCCCAAATCTCTCTAACTTTGCATTGTACATTAATATCCTACTGAATAAGTTAACATATTCACTAAATGCAGGAAAGCCTGTGTTTAATTTTTTTTTTTTTTTTTGGTTACATATCCCCCCCTTTCTGCTTGCTCTTGCTGTGTTCCTTTCTCTGCGTTCTTCTGTGTCTGCTCTGTCTCCCCCCACTGCGGGGACACGCCAAGCCAGGTCACCACGCAGGCGGCTCTGCCCCGCTTGTGGGTGGGTCTGCTTCCGTTCCCAGGTGGCTTTTTTTGCCCGTTTGCAGGCAGCTTTGCTCCGTTCGCAGGTGACTTGCCCTGCCCGTGGCGGCTTTTTGCCCTGCCCACAGGGGCTCTGCCCCACCCACGGCGGCTTTGCCTTCTCAGGTGGTCTGCCCGCTCAGAGAGGTCCCCGGGAACTGAACCTGGGGCCTCCCGTGTGGTGTACCGGTGCCCTATCCACTGGGCTATACACAGATTCAGATTCAGCTCACAGATTCAGCTATGTGGTCCTGCACTTACATTTTGAAGAACACACACAAAACAGGAAAAATTCATTCAGGCTTGCAGAATAGAGCAATCAATTAAAAAGGGGAATATTAGGAGGAAGGGCAGGATACAAGTCACATTAGTTCAGCTCTATCCAGAAGCAGATGCCCAGTTGAGATTGGACATGTGGGACATTTATTGGGGAGGAAGCAGGAGAAGATAGGAGAGCCCTCAGACCAAAACGCAGGTCTGACAACTATTAAAGGAAAGAGGGAAGAAAGTAGGATTGGGTAGGAGGGATCTCACACTGCAGTGTAGTTTCAAAAAAGGGAGTCCTGGAGCCCAAAATGTCACAATAGAATGGATCTTAATACCCCCACATGCTCAGTAATTGGCCAAGAACATCATGTGGGAAACACTGGGAATTCCAGAGATCCGCAGATAGGGTGGTCTGCCAATTGTTCTCTCCACAGCAGGAGAGCCGAACAGCATGTTTTCATTGGCCAAGATACAAACAACAAACTAGCAAACAATTTTAAGTTACAACTATTACAAATGTATTAATTTGGTAACATTTAATTGTTTGTTGTTAACTAGTCATAAAAATTAGTTATTTTTGAAGTGGATTTCCCTTGGTTTATTATGATAATTACTTCAGTAATGTGTTTCACACCCACAGATGTGAGACTGAACTTTCAAAATATACCCTGATTTAGAGATGGAAAATGTAGACTGTTTGTTGCATGGCCTTGAATAACTCACTTAAACTCTTCATCTCAGTTTCCCTGAGTGTAAATTATTGTATCTTTCCTATTAGAGCATTATAGAGGCTAAAATACTTTGTGTGAAAAGTCTAGGTAAGTATTATAAAAATTATTATAAGCAAGGACTGAGCCTGGGCCCGAGGCAGTAGTCTCATGTAATATAAGCTTTTATGAAAGCAGAGATTCTTCCCTCATTTAATGCATGATTATCTTTTAGACAGACTTATAAATAAAAACCTGGTTAATATAAGGTCTTACAAATTCCCTCTTTCAAGTAAGTCTTTTAGCTGAAGGAAAAAAATTCCATGTACTCAAAAGCTAGCTCATGTTTTTCCTGTGCTTTTTTTTTTTTTCATCCCACCACCTAGATAAGAAGACTTTTGGAAGTTGTCATTGTGCATTTTTGGTCCCATATATAACTTCTCATTCTTACATGGTTGCAAATATGTATTTGTCATGTTTTCTTTTATTGAAATAGCAAGCTATTAGCTAGCATTTATTGGTTACTTACTAGCTACCAGGTACTGTGCTAGCAGGGAATCTAACTCAATTTGTTGCCTTCAACATTTTATGAGCAACATGACATTCTTTAAATAGTATTAATTTAGAGTAATCACTATTATCTTTCATTTTTAAAACAAAACACAAACTAACAGAATTCTTTTGGGAAGGGGTTGTGCAATAAATAAACAACAAGATGTTGTAATCCCATGAATCTTGGGAATTGTTTAACTAGAGGGAAGACATTTTATTCTGAACATCCCTTTATTAGTATTTGGCACTGGACAAGATTAAAATAATGGTTATGTGATAATGAAACGGACAAAAGGTCAAACGATTTAAAATCCAATATGAGCTGGACAAGATGGCTAATAGGCAGTGTTTGCTGTGGAAACACATAGAGAAATGGATACTTCTTTCATTCTCTCATTTAATTTTCTCCTACTTTGCTTGATAATATTAATACATTAAATACCTTAGATACTAGGATTTGACAGGCTCTGTGGAGATCAACCCAAAGTGTGGTGGTTAGGGGAGCATCTCTGGATTTAAATAGATTTCTGGCTCTTCTACTTACTAATTCGGTGACTTTATGCATATTGCTTAAACTCTCCAGGCCTCAGTCTTCTTATTTACAAAATAGGATGAAGGATACTAAATAAGATAATTATGAAGATTGGCTGAGGACATATCGATAAAGCAGATGCCAGTTGCCTTTTTGCCTGGTCTAAGGAAGCATGCAATAAGCATTAGCTTTGTTTTAACAGTGATACTTTTTGTTGACTCTTTGTTATAATACTTGTTTTGTGGTTTTTTTTCCCTTTTGTTGAAATCTTCAATTTCTCTCAGAAGCTATGAAACCCTTAATGGAACAGAGCTCTCCATCAGCATTTTTATACTCAAGAAGAGAGCTCAGGTGCAAGGCTTTTAGAAACATAATCATTGAGTAGTTAATTTTCAAGAACAGCCCAGTTAGCCCAGGCCATGCACATTCTGATAGTAAAAACCAACCTTTCTGTCTCCCAAAACCCAAATCCATAGTTGGGAGTACAGAATCATTTCTCCATTAATTCCACATTGCACTTTACTCCTAAGTCAGAAAAACAAAATCCAATTTTACTGCCATGTTTTCTTTTTCCATGAAGTAGATACTACAAGTAATCAAGAGTTCCTAAGACAGATCATATAGGACTCACCCAGCTGACCTCATTATTCAAAAAGTGATCCAATCACTAAAGTTAATAAGAATACCTTGGGCAGCAATGAAAACTAGTCTTCAGCTTCTTAGAAATCCCATTTGACCCAAGGAATCGGCTCTTGTAGCTAAGCTCTGTATTGAGTAGAGAGGTGCTTTACCATGACACATATGCCCTGACAATTTCAACACTCTATTAATACTGCAGGAAGAAAGCAAATATCATGCTAACTAAAGGAACAAGATTCCTAGTAGCACAAAACAAAGCAAAGAAATACACTAACAAAAATAATCAATAAATACCACTTTCTCCAACACAACATTCTATATTGGCTGAGAATAATAATCACCAAATTCAGTATGATGGTATTGAATGGGAGCCCATCAAGGTCTTCAACTACATCTTCTACAATGTTTTCTTTAAGTAAAATAGTAATAATTCTTAAAGAGCAGGAAAAAGTCAAAATTTGATAAGTTATGCTGATTATTTTATTCTACCTATTTCTCAGTGTGCTTAAAATAGTTCACGATTTTTACTAACAAAAATGGTTAAGTTCAAAAATGCTTTGTGTTGAAGAGTGGAAATTGGGACATATGCATTTGAGTTCATATTCTGCTGCTGATTGTTATGATCAAGAATGTGCCACTTCCCCTATTAGCCCATAGTTTCCTCATCTATAAAATGGCCCTGCTACTTCCGTACCTGCCACTTGAGGTATTTTATAGCTATCAAAAGAGTTAATGTGAGAAAGTACCAAATAGAGTGCCTAACACATAGTTACCTCCCATTCATTGCTATTTTTACTTGAAAAGTAGGATTGATATTAGTTATTGCTGTGTATATAATTCTTACATACACAAGAAGCACGTTGTCAACAGTTGGGTTTTAATGCACCTTGTGAGATTGAACTACTAGTGAAAATGACCAAATGATCACATACACTGACCAGGAAAACACAGAGAAATAGCCTGGGTTGGATTTATAGCTGGAGGGGTGGAATTCAAAGAGTTTTAAATGAATAGTAGTACCTCATTCTGGCCATGCTTTATTAATGGCGAAATTAAGTTTCTCAGAAACAGCCACATTTGATAGAAATACATGGAGCGTGAACCAATTCCTGTTAAAACAAGAATAAAGTTAAACTATGCTGTGAGAAATGAGGAATGCCCAGCTTTACTTCTAAAAGTCTCAGAGAATAATGAACTTTTTAAAAAGAAAGATGTATAAAGATGGCTTTCAAGAGCAGGTATAAAGCCACCAGCTTTGTAAAAGTAAATAGATGATTCCAGCTGTGGAATCATTTAATGGAGTTCTTGACTAAGGTGAACAACACACACACAAAGGTGAGAGAATGTGAGCAGAAATAGCAAAAATCAAAGACCAAAAGAAAGAGATTTGCAGAGACACGATCAAAGCAATAAGTGATGAAGAGTTTAAACAAGAATAAAAGCTTCAGCTCCAGAGCTCTCAGAGTGAGCAAGAAGGGAAAGTGTGGCAGCGATGGGCATTAGAGACCTGACAGCCAGGTAAGATAGAACTAAAGAAGTGACACAGAACATTTGTACAGAAATCTCATAAGAGAAGGAAAAAAATCAAGGTAAGGCGCTATTGAACAGAATGTGGTTGTTAATCAAAGAAGGGAGAGTATAATAATAGAAAAGCAGGCACAGTCGCTTAAATGTAAATGGCAAGGTGGATATCTGGAGGAGAGAGGGCTCCAGGGAGAGCCAAAGCTTCCCTGCAGAGTCTGCTCAGATCCAGGGTGACAAGATTTACCTCTGGCTGCTTGTGGCAAATGGGAGAAAGCTGAAAACTATTTGTATGAAGGAGGGAAGAAAATATTAAGAAAATCCTTTGAGGTATCAAGGAAAGTGATATTGTAAACTGGTTATCAATACACCTTGTAAGTTCTAGTTAGATGACCAAGGCAGGAAATGTCTTAAAGCTTGGAAAGAATAACACGAAATGTGGGCAATGAAGCCAGCGCTTATAGGTGCAAAAAACGGCAGTATTTTTTCTGAAATTCAGAGAAAATAGAGAGAATATCCCCAAAGCAAAAAAACAATGGTTACTCATTCATAAAAATTGATCAAACAATGGTTTTCCCTCTAAGACAATGCAAAAATATAACAACATAGAGATTCATGAAATATAAGATGTATGAACAAGGTTAAATGAAAAAAAAATTGAAATAGAGATGAACTGATGAGTAAAACTGTACCTAAAGCCTTTTTTGTGGGGGGCCGGCCATATAGCCCAGTGGATAGGGCGCCGGTATACCACATGGGAGGTCCCGGGTTCGGTTCCTGGGGACCTCTCCTAGCGGGAAGACTGCCTTGAGAAGGGAAAGCCACCATGGGCAGGCAGAGCCACCATGGGCAGGGCAAAAAGCCACCACGGGCAGGGCAGGTTGCCCGCGAACAGAGCGCAGCCAGCCACCCGCAAACTGAAGCAGAGCCAGCCGTGAATGGAAGCAGAAGCCGCCCACAAGTGGGGCAAAGCCACCTGTGCGCTGACCGGTCTTGGCACGTCGCCACAACAGGGGAAGACAAAATGGACAGAGAGGAACACAAGAATGGACACACAGCAAGAGCAAGCAGAAAGGGGGGGGGGGCAGAATGTAATAAATAAAAAATAAATTTAAAAAAATAAATTAAATAAAGCCTTTTTTGTGGGTGCTGTTGCTGCTTTCCTATTAGAATCAGCGTATCATTTCTGAAGAGGAGGGAATAAGCAAAAGACATAAATGATACACAGGCTGACCATAGCCAGGTCTCCTGAAGTTTCTACCTATGCGTCTTCTGGGATAGCCTTCTAAGTCCTATTCACTACAGAAGAAAGGTACTGATATCACAAATATGGACAAAGTATCCCAGAAGCTAAGGTATGAATCAACAAAATAATAGGCAAACCTTAGAAGAGTAAGTTGAAAGAAAGTCTGACTATCCTGAAGATGTGGTTGCAGTAAAGAGACCACTGAAGGTCTTTAGAGAGGCAGAAGTTAAAAATAAAACTGAAAATAAGATAACAATAACAATAAAACAGCAGGTGACTTTATAAAAGGCCTACTATTTGTCAGGCACCAATCTAGGGACATTCCATAAATTAACTAGTAATAGACTCCCCACACCCTATAAAGTAGCTGCCGTTATTCTGAGGAAACTGAGGCAGACAAATGTTAGGTTGCCGAAATACTAAGCAACAAAATCAGGGTACAAGTCCAGTTGCCTACAGAATCTGTACACATAACCGCTGTGCTATGCTGCCACTGTAAATTAGAATGTTAAGTTTTCAAAATTATTAATAATTTTATACCTACTAAAGCTTTAGGTATAATGATCCCATTCTCCCTTATATCTTAAAGAGAAAGACGATGCAGAAAATATTGTATCTCTGCCACAGGTGAGCATCCAAATGCCCAGAGATTTAGTTGTATCCAAGGTCCCACAGGCAGTGGCAGGTCTTTTTGACCTACACCTTTACGTCCTCTTGACTCCAAGTCTATGCCCTTTCCACAACATAGTGGCTGAGTCAATTCGAAAGCAAGATAAGATTGGTCAACTAGTATCTGATGTCAGGTTAATGAAGTAGTACATGCAAGTATTTCCCACCAACAAATGGGGAATAATTATATGGCTCTGTAGAAGATAACCCCACAGCTTCATGCACATGCAGACCTCTATGTACCTGAGCAGGAGTGTGTGTGTGTGTGTGTGTGTGTGTAAGAGTGGTGGAAATACCAAAGCAAAACAAAATAGCTGCTTGCCCAAGGAAGCTATGTGGAGATAAGCAGACACAGCCATAAGTATTTCTGAATGTCTGAATGCACTATAATAAAAGACTTTTTGATCTAGTTGACCGAGATGTTTTCGTTTTGTTTTATTTTGTTGGTGAAGTAGCAGTGGGCAAGTCTAGTGGTGATAAGGGAGGTACAGAAAACAATAGTTACAAAGAGAGTTAGGGGTTCTCACAAAGTGAAAGTGGGGAGAAGAAAGAATCACGTTTTTGGAAATCACATGAAAGGAGAAAAGAGTTCAGAAAGGGACTAACATTATGATAACAGACTTTGGAATGAAACCCATAAATAAGAAAAGCAATAGCTATTTGAGAGTACTGAGTTTATGAGAAATTTCTCATTTCGCTCTGGCGATTTTAAGGGGCTTGTATTATGGTGAGGGAAGCAAGTAAATAAGGAGAGATATTTTAAAATCAAAATGAAAGCAGCTCTCAAATGGGGTGCTTTGTGTGAAAATACTCTAATATGACAAGATGTTATTCTGGTGTCAAATATTTTTATAGTTAGTATTATTGTTATTATTTCCACTATCATTGATGTTATTTTCTGTGGAACCATCTGTGGTTGTCCACATATCATGGGGGGGGGTGGGATTTTGTTCCATTTAGTACAGACAAGTCTGCTTGTCCACCCATCTGCAGGGAACAGCATAGAGATTCACCTACTGATTTCAACTAAACATCTTATCATGAAAGAGATAGTAGGCTGGCTATTTTCCTGTATTTCCACTAAATATAGAATATAAGGAAATGGTCATAAATCACAGCAAGCAAGATTTAGTTTGGGGATAGTCAAAAGAAGCACTTCCTGCAAGGAAACAACCCACTGAGAGAAGTAGAGATATCTCTTGTTTTAGAGATGATAAGAAATAGTTTCCTGCTTATCTGCAGTTGTTGAAAAGAAGAGCTCTTGGAGTTGGGGTGGGGGCTGGGAGTGAGTGGGGTGATCTCCAGGACTTGCCCAAGCCCTCAGACTGTACTATTACAAGTTGTCATCAATTTATCAACTCAACATGTGCTATGAACCCAGTCACCCCACAGGCATGCTTCAATTCCCTGTAACTACAAGTGACTTTAAAGATTTAAAAAATATCTTTAGCTCTGGAAATTGTTGAATACATTGAGAGTGAAAACACTGAAACGTTTCAATTATTTCATGTAATAAATAATTGAATACTGGGTTTTTCTATTTTGAATTGCTATTTGATTTTCCTTTTTCTCACTCAAGCCATTCTTTGCTCTGGCTGAGGCAAATTGGTTTGCTTTATTCACCCAAAGTATAGGATTTGATGTTTCCTTCCTTATACAACTTCCTACTCAACTCCCCTATCTTCTCTGCTTCCTTACCCTTTCAACCAGTCCCAAAATGCTATTTCCCCTTTCGTTAAGAGTTATAAAAATGTCAGTGCCACTGAAAATATAATATCTTTATTCTCATCGTCTAGGAGACAGGATGTGGTGAGGGTGTTAAGTGTTAGCCATGTCAGATTTCACTTCCTGCTTCATAATCAATCCAATATGGGGCTGCCCAGCCCCTGTTCAGTCCCAGCCTTTCCAAGGAGATCTTGCTTCTCATCTGATCTGGGTCGCTCTCACTTCAATCATCCAAGGAAAAAGTTAACAATAACCGGCAGTATCCCTATCCCTCTCCTTCATCCACCTCCTGGCCTTTCATCTATCTCCAGGGTTACAAAAAATGAAGGATATTTGTTGGGACTCATTCACATGACTTGGGATTTGCTTCCTGGATGATTTCACAGTCTGGCTATTAGCTGTGAAGAAATATAATGCCATACTTACATACCTGATTTTGGTTGGGAGGGAAAAACTTGCATAAAAGCCTCGAGAGAGAGGAACGGAGAGAAAGTCAGCATCCTGGGGACTCAGTGTGATGATTTAGGAGGGTGATTAGATGGCGTGTTTATAGCATTAATGTTAGAGTTTGACACTCCAGCTTTTTCACTTGCAGTTTGTATGCCAGGGTTGAACGTGCCCCTGGGGAATGCCATGTTAGTCCAGGTGGCGGGAGGTAGCCGGGAGAGAATGCATAGCTCTTAGACTGGTTGATTTCCCCTGGTGGAGGAACTAATGATGAGGCTGACAGCCAAGAAACCAGAGCTCTTTGGTTCAACTTTAGGTCCCATTAACACGATGATGGGTGGTCTTGAGTCAAAACACTGTAGTGGTTAAGAAGTTGGGCTCTGAAACCACGAGGATGACAGTTCAAGCTTTGTCACATTGCAAATATAGATCCAACCTCTTGGTTCCTTGGCTTGCTTAACTGTAAATGCAGAGCATAATTGTATCTAAATGTGATCATGCATGAATTGTGCTTAGCTTAGTTCCTGGACCATGACAGCCACTCAAAATGAGAAGGAGAAAATTGGACTTAGAACAAAGAAGTGCCTGACAGTATTCCCTGATTCAACAAAAGCTTATGGGACACCTATCTCGAATTAATCGCTGCACATGGAACTTTCAAAGAGAGAAGGACACCTTGGGCCCAGTTCCTGCTCTGAATACTTATACTCTTATTGGTAAGACAAATAATAGTTGAAATAAATGTGATGAGGCCTTGGGAATTCAGAAGAGGGGGTGATTATAACAAATTGGAATGAAGAAACTCATGAAAATATTAGAACTATTTAGAGAAAATTAGAAAATATTTTGTGGCATCTCAAAACGATTAGAAACAGCTGTTACAGAATAAAAGAGAAGTAAATTTGAATCAGCAGATATGGATTCAAAGCCAGTGGCTGTGTCTCCCTTCTTAAGTGTAATCCCAGCATATTGTTTAGCCTGTCCGCATTTGCATTTGCAAATCTGTAAAACTGATATGCTAAGACATAGCTCATAGATTTTGTGGGGATAATATAGGAAGACATGCATTAAAGTGTCTGGATTGGGTTTCCCACTAGAGAATATTGCAAGAGGTAGGTATGGAAAGAATGCAAAGTCAGTGTCATGTACTCTTTTCTTCCCTTTAGCATTCCTCAGTTCAGAGCAAAGCAGCTCCTGTTTGATCCTTTCTGTTCCTACCCTATTTGTGTGGAAATAAACAGATTCATTTAGTTAAAGAGAATCTTAAGCCTTTCACAGCGTGATGGTCCAATGATTGTGAGAAAGCATGTTGTCCTATTTCTCCTGTATCATTCAGCGATCTCCTAAATGTTCCTGAATCAGAGTTGGAGTCACTGAAGTTCCAAGTGGATGGGCTACAGTCACTGAAGGTCCATGTGGATGAGCTGCAGTCACTGAAGGTCCATGAGGAGGATGGGCTGCAGTCACTGAAGGTCCACGTGGATGGGCTGCAGTCACTGAAGGTCCATGTGGATGGGCTGCAGACACTGAAGGTCCATGTGGATGGGCTGCAGTCACTGAAGGTCCATGAGGATGGAGCCCATAACTTACTACCAGTGACTAGAAGAACTGAGCTCTTCTCTTATCTCTGTAAGAAGTTCACTGGGTGGTCCTGGGTAACTTAACCTCCACCCTTGCCACAGCCACTCCATATTCTAGAAGGAGATAAAATTACCAGTTCCTGCCTCATGGAAGTTAGGAAGATGAATTAGCTAATGATGGAAGTTAGAGATTCTTCTAGAGGAAAAGCCCTGTTTCAGTTTTAATGTTTCCTTTGCACGGTGTTATCCTTCATTTCCCTGTGTAACTCTGTCACCTCTACAGGATCTAAAGGGCCTTTGAATAATATGATAAAGAGACCCAGTATTTTCCCTCCAGGCCATCCTAGGGCTGGTTTTTTTGGTCTCATCAATTTCACAAGCAACATTCCTTTCCTAATATAATATTGTGCAAGAAATGGAAATATTTCAGCAATGCCTATGAGCACAGCATATTTGATGATGAACTACCTCAAACCAAAGTGCCTAGCATTTCTTAAACCTGTAGTTTGAAGTTGCAGTTTCATTTTTCCTCAAGTTTCTTTTTTTCTTTCTTGAAGAAATCTTCCATGATTGCATTTGTAACAGATGTCCCCTTTGTTCCAGGGCCAAAGCTTTGATTTCTCATGGCTATTTTATAAGTTCACTGTGGATCGGGGAAGGGTATGGAAATGAAGAGTTACCTGCATTGGGTCAATCATATATATCAATCTTACTGAGATATATTTCACATACCATACAATTCATCCATTTAAATTGTAGAATTCAATGGTTTTTAGTATATTCACAGAATTTTGCAACCATCACCACAATTTTAGAACATTTCTATCAAAGAAAGTCTGTACCCGCTAGCATTCACACCGCATCCCCTTTGCCCAACCTTGTCCTAAGCAACCACCAATCTAATTTTGGTCTGTATCGATTGGCCAATTCTGGACATTTTTTATAAATGGATCATACAATATGTCATCTTTTTTAACTGGGTTCTTTCATTTAGCATAATGTTTTCAAGATTCATCCCTGTTGTAGCATTTATCAGTACTTCATTTCTTCTTATTGCCAAATAAGATTCCACTTTAAAGACATTCTGCATTTTATTTATCCATTCATCAGCTGATGGACATTTGGGTTGTTTTGCCTAGTTGGCTATTATGAATATTGCTGTAACAAACATTCTTGTACAAGTTTTTGCATGTGTTTTTTAATTTCTCTTAGATGTACATCTAGGAGTGGAATTGCTACGTCATATAGTAACTCTGTTTTCCACAGCAGCTGCATCATTTTACCTTCCCACTGGCGGTGTATGAGGGTTCCTATTTCTGCACTTTCTCTCCCATACCTGTCTGTCTTTTTAATTATAGCCATCATAGTGGTATGAAGCCTCTGATTTCTATACTGTTTCCTTTTCATTACATCCTATTTGACAATCTCTGTCATGAATGTGATACAAAAAGTTACTAATGCTTATAACTTTTCCAAAACTAAAATTATGTCCAGTCCTAAATATATCCCAAGTGGGAGCAATTCAACTCTGGAAAATATGATGATATGTTCTCCGTCTCCATCAGCCATTCACCCCAGTGGATTCAAGGGAAAACATTAATGGGAAAATAAAACCATGTTAAGCAAGCATAACAATGCCATGTATCCAC
Organism: Chaetophractus vellerosus; assembly: GCA_004027955.1. Lineage (NCBI taxonomy): Eukaryota > Metazoa > Chordata > Mammalia > Cingulata > Chlamyphoridae > Chaetophractus > Chaetophractus vellerosus. The sequence goes on from PVKH010011197.1 coordinate 15,263, forward strand.
TTCTTCACTGAAAAAAAAAATAGACCAGCAAAGAGGACCCAGAACTCTACCACACAAAAGGCAAGGGAAGAGGAGGCTGTCATGAAGACTCAAATAATAGAAAGCCCATCTTTCAATGACAGCATGGCTGCTCTAGAAAAAAAAGACTTAGCTGTCTCACCTGGGCAAAAGAGGACTAAAACTCCTCACAAGGACTCTGGGGTGCTTTTCTGTTTCACAGAGCATAGCACCATGTTATGTACATAATAGATGAAAATATTGGCAGTGATTATTAAAGCTAAGATTGGTGGGCACTTACTATGCCTCAGACATTGGAATTATATTTTATATACATATGCACATATATATATTTGTGAAAACTCAACACGGTAGGTTTCCCTGTGTGTGTGTGTGTGTGTGTGTGTGCTTGCGTGTTATTCCCATTTTTCGTGAGGAAACTGAGGCATATAGGTTACAAAACTTGACTATGGCCACACGATTAATAAGTTGCAAGGATGGGATTAAAACCCATGTCTGCCTGTTCTGGAATTCTACAATTTATCCATTATATCTCATAGGCTCTTAAAAATATTTGACAAATAAATATTCCCAAAGACCAATTTTAAAACAACTAGAAAAGGGAAAATATTATTTTTGGATAAAGAAAACATATAAGTGACCAAAAAACTTGTAAGTGAGAGAGGAAACCAACTATCATTTTTTTATCTATCTATTTTGCAGGTGAAAATCCACACACATCGACATGAAATATTTAATGTAAGTTTCCACAGAATTAGCCAACATGTGACTACAATGGGTACAGATTCAATAGTAATATTTTCACAATAACAACTCTCATTGCTACCATAAAATCTCTGAAACCCCACAAAGCCTAATTCCGTCGTTGGTTGGAGTGACTGGGAGCTTTATCACACGGGCTTACAAACAATCCCATGGGCTACAATAGCCACAGGGAGGCATCGGCCAAGTCCCTCCATGCCCTCCTCATTGTCTGCTTCCTGACAAGCCAGTTCAGAGTGCCACACTCAGGAGTGCCCACCACGAAGTATCTATGTCCATGTCACAAATTCTGCACATCCTGTCGATGTCAATGAGGTGCTGCATTCACTGGAGCTCTCAATACTCTAAATCTGCGCAGGATTTTGCAAAAATGTGGTGGGTAGAAAACTCACGTCCTATACTTTTTCACTCGAGCATCAATACCTCCCAGGAAATTTAGACATTATGGAAACAGCTCAGTTTTCTTCTATCTGTGTCCCTGCTTTCTACAGGGCTCAGATATCCACTGCTTATGTTGGCCCAGGAACATAAAAGATCTCACACAGTCCCCTGGACATTTCTCCCCCATCATCCTTCATGCAAGTTCCTATCGCACATGCAATTCAACTCATTCAACCAGATGCCAGAAAGCTGCTTGCCTGGCTTGTTTATGAGTCAAACCCGGACATGCCTGAGTCCCAGTGGTGTGTATAGCTCAGGCTCTACTGGAACCACTACTGTATGATTTTTAAACACATATTATTTGGAAATTTGATAAGGTACTTTTTATATAATTTTGTGCTGAGAGAGGAGAATCATTATATTCTGCCAAATATGATTTAAGAATTACAGCTTAAATATTTTTCTCTACCTCCAAAATGTACCCAATTAAATAAGATTAGGATGATGATTATGTGGCAATTTATTTAAAAGACCATGTCAACCTCACAGAGATGGAATGTCTTCCACTGTTGAACAAACAAGAATATGTGTGTGGATGTGTGTATATGAGTAATAGATTTTGAAATGTAAGAGGTTAAATGAAAAGCAACAGATCAGTGATTGAGACATGGGATCAATGACAAAGATGTTCAAATCAAAACAAATTAAGGGGGTCATTCATTCCTTTTTTAAAACATTTATCCAACCATGATCTATTGATTTCTTACTATGCCCATGTCACAAGGTATATCAAGATAAATGCAACATGCCAGGTAAACTAATAATTGCAATTCAGGATGACATGTCTTATGATAAAGTAAGGGACAAATTATATTTGTAGTACAAAATTAGAGTGCTTGAATCCATCCATGGTTTTCAGAGGTAGCTACATTTGAGATGAATCTTGAGCTATGTTCAGGAGTTTGGCAGTTGTATGAGCCAGTTCAAAAGACATGGAGTACAAATTCACTAAATTACAAAATCTAACTAAGAAGGATATGCCATAACGGGATGGGGCACTTTCTGTAAAAGACAGTTCTGATAGATGTTTAGCCTCATATTCCCTGTGGTTCAGCCGGGTGACACGTACAAGCCCCTGTTTTCCCAGGTCCGTTTAGCAGCTTGCCTCCAAGCCCTCTACTTAGCACTTAGCTCTGCCCTGTTTCTGAGCCAATCAACAGAGCAAGGAATACTTTAGGAGTCTGCAACCTACTAGCTGGTGGCTTTATTAGCATTTTCATTGCTGAAGGCCCACTATCTGCATGCACAGTGAACTCCTAGCTTGTTGGACCCGCCAACATTTCTACCTTGCTTGATTGTCCCTCTATTCACCTTGCCGCTGAGACCAGAGTTCTGCTTCAAACGCAACCTGATTGAAAAGTCCTGGGTCATGGGCCCAG
>PVKH010011198.1:0-17868 GCA_004027955.1 Chaetophractus vellerosus
AAAGCAATGGTCATAGATGATTTCAAACAAAAATGAATCAGGTGTTAAATAAAATGTGGGCAATTGTGAAGCTCCTAATAGGAGACCAGCTTACTAAATGTGAAGATAAAGCAATTGTTCCATTGCATTGATGTGATAGTCAAAAATCATGCCAATTACATTTATGTGCTGATGGTTTCCCAAGCCTTATTTCCTACCTTGACTTCTCTTCTGAACTCTAAACATATGTATCTACCTTCTTTTTCTTATTTTCTTTTTATTGTTTTTAGCTTCTTTTTGAACAGATTGATTTAGAAATACCTAAAATTAACATGTATCTGCCCCACCCTCCAGCTCTGTTAATAGAGCTACATCTAATTAGTCTCCCAAGCTAGACACTTGGGAGTCAGCCTCTACTCCTTGCTTCTTCTGAAATCCAAGAGGTCTACTAAATCCTACCAATCCTATCTCATTCATGTCTCTGGGAACTGACACTGTTCTCCACAGCCTATGCTTCTGCCTCCCTCCAGGGCTGCCAGGAATTTCTCTGCTGCAAATGAAAATGCCTTTTAACTAGTCTCTTTGCTGCTGATCTCTCTTCTCAAATCCTTCACAGTCACCATTCAGGGCTTTTCATTTTCTTATTGCTGACTAACCCTCACAAAAATCCTGTAACACGTGATTATTACTGACATTTTAGAAACGGAGGGTTAAATACAGGGGTGAGTATTTTATTTATGATTTCAGAAAGTCAGAAGAGTTGGGACTACAAGGTCCAGGATGTGGCTGGGCACTGGGCTCCTGAAGTGGAAGAGGAAGATGACTGAACTTAGGAGGCCAAGGCCCTGCACGGCCAGAGCAGGCACGGATCACCCACCCAGGAGGGAACTCACTGAGGAGGATGGCAGCTGTTGGGGTTGTGAGGAATCCCATGCACCAGAGGAACTCACTTCCCAATGAAGTGGAGAGGTTAAGGTGGCTGTCATAAACCCCAAGAGGGCGTCTTTTCCCAACAAAGGCTGGGAGGGAGCTTAACCAATCCTATCGTCTAACCCCGTGGCAGAGAGGGTGAAGTAGAATCAGCAGCTTTCCTTGGAGAGGGCCGATGGGGAAGCTTTATAGTTGGAGGCCAAGGGTAGGAAGAGGGAGGTGGCTCAGGATGGGAGCCTGGGACAGAATGAAGGACCGGAGTTTCTATGTTCAGTGTGGTTTACCAAGGGTGACAGGCATGGGGCATGAGGATGGAGATGCCACGGGTTTTCCAAGACTTTAGCCTCAGAAGCCCAGGTCCATCGGGCATTGTGGGCTTCTGTGGATTGACTTGCTGTCACAGTTGGTCAGTGTTTTTCTAAACAAATCCTTGCTACAGAGGACAGGGAGTATTTTCAGTAAATTCCTAGGACCAATCTTAGTGTTAGGGCTGAAAGTACTATGCAAAAAGCTGAATGTATTCATCAGGAATCTGAAAAATAATGACAATAAGATAAAATAAAGGTAAGAGAAGAGGATAAAAAATAAAGCAAGTTCTGAATTCCTAAGGCCCAAAGCTACTTACTGGTTCTTAGTTCAGGTCCTTGTGGAAGCTCCATGAAGACAGACTAAAAGATTTCCCTTTGGTAAGTATTGCTTTAGTTTTAAAGGGCTTCTAAGGTAATTAACAATGAGAATATGGTTCCAGCACTGGAACAATCTGAGTTGTTTCTTAATATAAATAATGTGGTAACCTTTTTGTGTTTTAGTTGAAACTAAAATTGAGCTACAATGAGAACTGAGTTGTTCTTTATTAAGAAAATAAATGAGCTTGTATAAACATAGAGCTCAACTGTTTTATTGCTAAAATGTTTTATATATGCCGCTTTCAATAATTTAATAAGAACACATGAAATTACTTACATTACTAAGAAAAAGGTATTAGATAAAATCAAATTACTAAGATTATTTTAGTAAAGAAACATTATATTATGCATAATTTACATTTTCAATAATTTGTAGAATACAAACATGGGAGGTAGAATCTGTCACAATCAATTTGAAACTACAAGCTTACAAGTGTGGCAAACAGGTTCATGTAAGAAAAAAGGAAAAGCACAGAACTAGGAAGAAAGCAAGGCAGCCAATGATACTTTATTCAGCTGTCTTTCCGCATTAGATATATCTTTAGGAACTTTGAAGCTTTACAATTATAACATAAAATTGTTATCCAGGGACTATGCAATTTTGTAATGCCAGAAGATACTAGAAATTCTCTGATAAGCAGTTCTTTGAAAAGGCATCAAGCAAGATTTATCTGGATCAATGAAAAAGAAAATCTCAAAAAACATAATGCAATTTGAACATTATATAAGCACGGGCCAAGGGAAATGAATATTTTCCCATAAATGGCTCACTAACCTGATGGCTAGCTTTCTTCATAAAGTTTCGTGTGGCATCTGAAGGTCTTTACGGTAAAAGAGGACCAAAACAAATCACTGTAATAGAGGAATATGTGAATCCTTTACCAAATCATCTGAAAACATTTCAGTAGGTTTCATGTGGCAAAGAGTTCTTTTTAAAATCTTTTTAACTTCCTGTTTTATTAAAATTAAGAAGATTTTCACATGTTGGTTAGCAGAGAAGGAATGCATATGAAGAGTTTTATATGCCCTTCATGAAAGCTAGAGAACTGACCTAAAGAAACACATGAGTGTTTAATAGCTATTTTAGAAGACTCTGGATTATTCTTATAGATTAGAATTTATATTTTTAGACTTAGGATATGGCCAGGCAGAGGATGTGTTAGGAAATTCCTAAGTGCAATTAATGTTAGAAGAAATAGTAGCAGCATTGGGTAGTCATTAATAGTAAAGAAAAAGAAGGAAGAATTTTAAGGAAAATCTTTGATATTTTACCCAGGCTGAGCACAAATCCACAAGGAAAGCTGGCCTTGAGGTGGAATTCTCACTCAGCACAGCTGCACTGGTACAGATTAAGCACCACATCCTTCCCTGAGAGAGGAAGCCAAAGGGGAGTACCACACTGCAAACGGCAAAGGACACTGGACAGGGCATTATCAAAGATGGCTGCTCAGAGGTCTGAGAGTAATTCTATTTGCAGATATTGACCCTATTTTCTTCTCAGATACCCCTTTCTCTATGAGGTCTAAGGCATATTATATGGGCGAACCTAAAATTAATGTCTTGTAGGGTAGGTGGACACTAGCTAGGAGGAAACAACAAGACATAAAGATGCTATGAGAACCCAGAGGGACCTGGAAGGAGTAGCCTGGGAAGTAGCCAAGGGAGCTGGGAAGAATTTGCTCTCCTGAGCTGGAGGGAGAAGTGGAGATTTCAGAAGTGGATAAGAGAAAGTAAACACATCGTACATGTAACACTTGGAATGACTGTTGGTTCCCCAATTGTCTAAATCCTCAGGCAAAAATTCTTGGTCTCAAGGGTGAATCAGTCCATTTGTTTTGATGAATCAAAAAAAAAATTTTTTTTTTAAAGTTCAAGTCAGTTAAATCATCAGCTTTCTTGTTGCAGTAGGTATTCTGAATGAGCTGATAAGTTTTTTTGACTGTTGGACTTATCTACACTTACAGATTCTTGCCTAAACAGAATTTATGGGGACTTTTTAAAAATATATTTATTTTTTAAAGATACTTAGATTACATAAATGTTAGATAAAAAATATAGGGATTCCCATATGCCCTGCTCCCCATACCTCCCACATTTTACCACATAAACAACATCCTTCATTAGTGTGGTACATTCATTGTAATTGATAAACGCAGTTGGGGGCATTGTCATTGAGCATGGATTATAGTTTACATTGTAGTTTACACTCTCTCCCACACAATTCTGTAGGTTATGGGAAGATATATAATGGCCTATATCTGTCGTTGCAATGTCATTCAGGACGATTCCCAAGTCCCAAAAATGCCTACACCTGTTTTTCCCCTTCTCCTTGCCCTCGGAGCCTCCAATGGCCACTGCCTCCACATCAATGTTGTAATTTCTTCCATTGCTAGAATCACAATAAGTCTACAGTAGAATATCAGTAAGTCACTATAGTCCATAGTTAATTCCCTAATCCTGAGGATGGGATGGTGATGTCTACTCCACCTCTAATTGAGAGGGGACTTCCATCCCATACAGCCAATGGATGGGACTCTCTTGCTTGCAGTTGTAGGCTCTCTTGTTTCCTTGGTATGGTGGTTGTCCATCTGCACCTCTTAGTTACTTGTCCTGGGTGAGTCCAATGAACTGGAGAGTAGGTGTTGCAACTCCACTTAGGCTCAGGGCCCAGCTGGCACATGGACAGCCCAAAGATTCAAGTCTCTTGAATGTACACTACCAACTCCAGCACCAACCATATGTTAAAATAGAAGGGACAGATAAGCCATGTGTAGGGAAGCCATAACTCAGTCCAACTCTGTCACTCTCAGGAACACAAACTCCAAAGTAGGGCCCACTGGCAAGGCACCAAACTCCAGAGCTATCTGCCCTGACCATAGTACCTGGGTGTCTCCAGAGCCCTCAGGAGCCCCACTATTTGGGGTAGTGTCTACTTTGAAAGTCTATGCGATCCTGCTGAGCCATGCATAAGCATTACCTCTGAGATGACTTCCCTACTCATTTGAAGTCTCTTAGCCATATAAACTAATTTGTCTTTACCTTTTCTCCCTTTTATTCGAGGTCTCTTTCCAGTTGCCTTGCTAGTTGGTGCTTGGTAGTAATTTCCTCCGTGCCAGGGAGGCTCATCCTTATGGGGACTTTTTTCTTCTAGTAATAATGATAGATTGATTTTGCTCTATTACTCTTGTCTGGCTCCTTTAGTGACAATAACATGCATTTTGAGTCAGTGGGAAGGAGTGACCCCAGCTGGTCCTGTGACTCTAGGGCAAAGTGAGTCTGCTTGGAGGCAAATCCATTGTCTTAACACAGCCTTCACCCACTGAGCTTAACAGTCACAGACAAAGATGTTTCCACATTAATGGTGAACCCTTAATCAATAAGTAATATCTGGATACAAAGCCTCATCAGTTATGCCCACATGCAAGACCCTCAGATTGCATTTGTCTAGCTTACTGAAAAGGATGCCAAGTAGACCAGACTCCAGTCTTACAAAATTCCAGCCACATTATCAGGAAGGTCTATTTTTCTGTTGTGGATGGATATTGAACTGCTCTGGCCTGATTTCCTCTTCATATGGTCTTGATTATCACCTACAGCAAATGCCCTCCTACATGCTGGCAAATTGTTGGGTCTGTCCTAAAGTCTTCTCTGGCATTAATGTTGAGATGACAAGTTTATACTTTCCAAGGTATTACTCCCTTTTTAAAGACTGTACAAAAGGAGATTGCCTTTTTTTTTTTTTTTCCAAAGTCAAGGCACTTGCTGAAGGTTCTGAAAATATCTGAGGTAGGACCTTTCTGGGCATAAATCTTTCCTTTATGTGGAGCATTTCCAATTCTGTTTCTCTCTCATTGTTTTAACAAATGTTAATCCATTATATCTGTTTTTCATCTGCTCCTTAATGGCAAAGGAGGCCGACTAAATGATTTCTAGGTATCAGCAACAAGATTCTACAGAACACTTTTCACAAGTGTTCAGGTTGTATACACACCCATTTATTCTCTGCATATGTCTGCTGTAATAATAGCATTGTAATCTATCTTGTGCTTCACAGATTCCAAACTGTTTATACTGTTAAACTATATATAAAACAATTCAGAACAGCAATAACTGTAGACTGATCTTTCTAAAATTCTGCATTCATGTGCCAGTAGGCTGCCTGAAAAACGACAGGAATTTCCTGTTCCTATCAGACCAAGTCCTGATTCCTCGTGGCATCACGGTGTACCTTATCCTTCCTTTTGCACCCAATCTACTCTTCCAGTGCTCCTCAAAGAAGACCTTCTGTTTCAGCCAGGTCAGCCTCCGAAGTTCATTGAACAGGCTGCAGTCAATTCTGTCTTTGTTGATTTTTTTTCACTACTTGAGGTTCCTTTCTTTTGCTGCTTCTTCTACAGGTACTGCCTACACTTCTCAGCCCTCCAAAAGTCCATCTCAGGGTCCATCTTCTCCAAGAAGCCAGATGATAACAATTTCTCCCTCCACTGAATTCTCAGAGCCTTTACTTTCTAATTAAAGGCCTTTTGCTTTTTTTTGTATGCAATTATACATTTTATTATATTTTGTTTAGTTATAGAGTCCTCTAGTTATTTTATGTATAATTCTTATCTCCTATGAAGATAAGTTCCTTGAAGGAAAGGGCCACGTCATACGTTGTGCAAGTGCCCCCCATTGCCCTAATACTCAACTTGTTTTCATATATCGTTTTAAAGGTTTCCATGATTGTCATAAATGCCACCCCCCCTCCACCCCCAACCCACTTCCCACCCCCAGAAGTATTTTCAGTCTGGATGTTTTTCAGCTGCTAGAGCACTTGTTACAGCTGTATATTGTGAACTCTGGATGAATAAAAGTCCTATCTAATTCATCTTAACCCTCAAAGTGGCCAAGGTAGCACTGTTTGTAAAAGAATTTAACAATAGTTGCTAAGTTTCCATTAAATTTCAACTTCTAACATGTTTGCACTATCTATACCCCTTTTTTTTTGAAGACAAACTGTTTCCACAGTCAAAATCATTATACCTTAAGAAAGTATATTGATATTTGACATGTGAGAAGAAAAAAACATTTTGGTGCTTTCCTAATTAATTTATTCAAAATAATGTTAAAGTCTACATTTAAATATAAATTAATCCATTGTATTGTCAAACATCATTATTTAAGGGACAGATGCTGTATCAAAAATGCAAAAATAGGTGTGAAACATGGTCAGTAGGTACTTTTTATACAACTGTCAATATATCAATGTGCTGTGCTGTTCTCAGCAGAAGACTTTACATCATTTTAATTTTTTACTTCAATATATTTTTAATTGGATAATATGAAAACTATCTTTCCATTGTAAAATTCAAGAAAACCTCATGATACAACTAATTATTGAATAGCTTTATTTTTCCTTTTCTTTCTTTCTTGATTAAAGTGTGACTATTTCTTTTCTTAGAGGCGGATAGAAATTTTGATGGACTTGGACAGTCATGGACAAACTTTCACCAGGCTATTGAGTAATTTTAATTAAAATTCAGTTCAAGTCAATTTCTCATGCTTAGCAAAAGCATCTGCCATGTTTCCTCTGCTTTAAGCACTGGCGCTAAAAATATAAGCATTTTCCTGTTATAAAGTGCTGCGCCTGTGTCAAGTTAAAATAGCTTCTGAGGACAATTTTCAACACATTTGGAAAAATTATGATTTTTAAAATGCAGCTTTCAGAAAAACAGCATTGATGCTTCATTCAGTGATGTAACTGCATTTGTTGCTACACACAATGGCTTTTCTATCAGCATGTGCTTATTCCTTGACCCATTAGCCTCCTCTCAGTCTCTTTGTCTGGATCACAGCCAGAACACAGAACATTGCCTACGACATGGCAGATGCTCAAAAATATTTGTTGAATGAAGTGAATGAATGAATGAATACAAAAACCCTGCCTTAGCTCATTTATGCTCTTCTACCTGTCTTAACTGTTTCTAGCCTAGAATGTTCTCTAAATACAATGCCCCTGAGCTTCAGTGACTAATGTTGAAAACCAGCTAGAGAAGCAGAAGAAAGATAAAGTAAAGGCCTTTATGTAAGTAAGAAAAAAATTGTTGTAATATACTTTTCATTAGGAAAGCCACTTTACTTCCATCTTCCAGAAAATTCTCTAATAAATAACTCACTCTAAGGAAACCACAGTGTAAGCGGTACCCCCTTTGATTTGATTCTGTTGTTTGTTACAGAGTCCTGCATAATCAAAATGAAAAGTCCTGTAAAGTCCATCTATCTGGTCTTACCTGAGGGTTATCCTGGTTTCTAAATCTGGTTTTTGCTCCCCGTTTCGGAAGCCCTTGACTCTACACTGGCAAGTGATCATGTGTGCAGCTCTGACGTAGTCCCCTAGGAGTTCTGCCCCATGGCCTGGGACAGGCCTGAACACACGACCACATCTGCTATGCCATGGCATTTTTTAGGACAAAAATCTTCCATATTTTCAAGAGAGTCAGACATTATCCCTGTTATATACACTAAAACTGGTCTTTTTTTGGTAAATGGGTGTGGCTTCCTGATAAAGTTTTTCTTGTAATGATAAAACACACTGGTTGAAACCAAGTTAGATGCAACATTTTTATAGGCTAGCTTTGATTTCTTTATTAAGAATGCAGGTCTAGTCCCAACATAATTTAGTTATTTCTAAATATGGTTTCTGCTGAATATATATTGTCATAATATATAAAGATCTTTAAGAAATCTTGTTTAAAACATTATCTGATCATTTGTAGAAGGGAAAGTAGAATTTTTCTGTATCAAAGGCTGACATCCTATCAACTTACCTTGTTCAAGAAGCAGTATTTGAAATTTGCAATAAATAGCTGATTTTTTTTTTTGAAATGGGAATTTCTTGAAATAGTCCCTAAAGCAATTCAGTCAGTCCACATAGTGACTTTTGTTGTGGTGGTGGTTTTTTTCCTATCAAGAGTCAAATCCAAAAGCAATGTGCACCTTGGTTTGTAACAAGCAAGGTATATTGCCTACAAATACCTGTGCTACAGATTTCCCTCTTCAGACTGTTCTGGAATTTTACTCTATCAAGTCTGTTTCTTTTTGAATCTTTGATTTATCCATGTCCATAGACTTTTTCATATAAGCCCTTAAATACTTGTTGAGTCTATTCCATTTATAAGTAACATTTTTTAAAAAGTCCTTCAATTTGGGCCATGCTGGTCAGCCTTTCTTTTTCCTTCTTACTCCATCAAGTTCCCCAAAAAGCAGTCCTGTGCTCACTGCCTCCTCTTGTCCATCTGCCTTTTACTCCTAACTCCAATCCAATCCAGCTCTTTCTCCACTACTACACTGAAATTGCTCCCAATAAGATTGCCAGTGACCTTTAATTGCAGAATCCAATAGATACTTTTCTGTCCTCATCAATCATGTTTGTTTCATATTTCACTAGCTACCAGTACTTCCTTCTTAAAAAAATTCTTCCCCTGGTTTCTGTAAAACCATTTTCTTCTGATTTCTTCTTCTATCTCCCTGGCTAGTTCTTCCCAGTGTCTCCTGCAGCCCCCTACCTCATTCTCAAGCAAAATCACTAGCATTCACCAGGCTTCTTCCTCAAGCTTCTTTTCCTTTTGGTATCCATGATCCTTGGGATAACTCACACATTTCATGGCTTCAACGACCTATAAAACCACTTTTAAATCATGTCTCTACACCATACATTTGCCCCCATTGATGCAACTGCCTACTTGGCCACCATTACTTGGATGTCCCACAAAAGCTTCAAACTCAAAATGTCTAAGACTATTGTCTTCATTCTTCCTGTCTAAGACTATTGTCTTCATTCTTCCTGTACTTGAACCCTTTCTTGCAATTCCCACCATTACAGATGACATCACCATCCACTGTGTTTCCAGAGCCAGAATCTGGGAACCATTCTTGACATCTCTCTTTTCCTCCTAGTCCAATCTCTAAATCATACTGATTCTATTTATGAAATATCTTTTTCTATGCCACTGCAATTATTAATGCATCTTACTTAGGTTCTAACAATTTCTTGCTTGGAATGTATATACAGTCTCCTTGCTGTTCTTCTTGGTTTGGATTTCTGCCCTCCAGCCCTTCATATAAACTGTGGCCAACAGTGATTTCTCTAACAATCAGATGGACTGTGCCATTGCCTGCTCATAATTCTTCACTGGTTTCCCATTGCCCCACTATAAATTTTAGCTTTCCCAACATAGTCTTATGATTTACCTTTATGATTTACTTCTACCTATTTGTCCAACATTACTATTTTTTCATCTTTTTATTAAAAAAGTTGTAGGTTGACAGAACAATCATACATAAAATACAGGATTCCCATATACCACCCTACCACCAAAACATTGAACTGGTGTGGAACTTTTGTTATGATTGATGAAAATTTATTAAAATTGTACCATTAACTATCATCCATAGATTACATTAGGTATTTTTCCCATATACCACCCTTATTAGTCAACCAAAGGGGTGCTGATGCTAAATACCAGAAATCTCTTGGCTTTTATAAAGGGTATTTATTTGGGGTAGAAGTTTATAGACACAAAACCATAAAGAGTAAGTTACTTCCCTCACCAAAGTCTGTTGCCCCATGTTGGATCAAGATAGCTGCCGGTCTCTGTGAGGGTTCAGCCTTCCTCTTCCTCTTAAGGCTCCATGGTCCCAGCCTCTTCCAATCTCAGCTGTAGACTGGCATAAGGCTCATCTCTCTTCCCAGAGCTCGTCTCTTTCCATGCTGCTCTCTCCACAAGGCCAGCCATAAACTTGGCTCTTTCCCTGGGGCTCCAGAGTCAAAACTAAGCTCTCTCCTCTGCTGTGTTGTTTTCTGTGAGAGTTGTCTGCCCATCAAGGGGGCAGGGACTCAACGTCCTACTGACATGGCTGAATCAAAGCCCTAATCTTAATTTAATCAAGTAAAAGTGAAACCTCTGAATTTAATACAATCAAAGGGTATCACACTCAGAGGAACAGACCACTTTACAAACATAATCAATATTTCTTTTTGGAATTCACCAATAATATCAACTGCCACACTACCCTATTATTAACACATTGTATTAGTGTTGTACATTTGTTATAATTTATGAAAAAACATTCTTGTACTATTAACTATAGTCTATTGTCTACAACAGGGTTCACTGTATACAGTCCTATATTTTATCCTTCAATTTTTATTCTAGTAACATATACAACTGAAAGTTTCCCCCTTTAACCACATTCACCTATATAATTCAGTGCTGTTAATTATACTCACAATAATGTGCTACCATCACCACCATCCATTTCCAAACCTTTACAGTCAACCTAAATAGCAATTATGTACAAATTAAAGATCAACTCCACATTCTCTAACCCCAATCCATCCCCTGGTAACTTATATTCTAGATTCTAATTTTATAAGTTTGCTTATTATAATTAGTTCATATCAATGAGTTCATATAATTTTTTCCCTTTGCATGGCTGGATTATTTTACTCCATATAATGTTCTCAAAGTTCATCCATGTTGTCACATGTATCATGACTTCATTCATTTTTACAGTTGAATAATATTCCATTGTATGTATATAACATATTTTGTTTATCCATTCATCAGTTGATGGACACTTTTGGCAATTGTGAATATTGCTTAGGTATGAACATTGGTATGCAAATATCTGACCAAGTCCCTGATTTCAATTCTTCTGAGTATATACCTAGTAGCAGGATTGTTGGGTCATATGATAATTCTATATTTAGCTTCCTGAGGAACTGCCAAATTCTCTGCCACAGCAGTGGCACCATTTAACATTCCCACCAGTCATGAATGAGTGTTCCTAATTTTCCACATCCTCTACAACACTTGTAGTTTTCTGTTTTTTTTTTTAATAATAGCCATTCCAGTGGGTGTTAAATGATCTCATTGTGTTTGTTATTTACATTTCCCAAATAGCTAGTGATTTTGAGCATCTTTTCACATACATTTTAGTCATTTGTATATCCTCTTTGGAGAAATGTCTATTCCAGTCTTTTTAGTTGAGTTGTTTGTCTTTTTATTATTGTGCTGTAGGATTTCTTTACACACTTTGGATATAAACCCTTATTGGATATATGGTTTCCACATATTTTACCTATTGAATAGGTTGTCTTTTCACTTTCACAACGAAATCTTTTGATGAACAGCAGTTTTTAAGTTTGGGGAAGCCCCATTTATCTATTTTTTCTTTTGTTGCTTGTGCTTTGGGTATAAAGTCCAAGAAACTATTGCCCAACACAAGGCCCCTACATTTTCTTCTGTTCCATTTGTGTTTGTGCAGAATCTCCTTCCCAGCTCCTATGATATGTTTAAATTCTCTCCCTCATTCAGTTCCCCATTTTTGTTACTCTTCAGTACTTGGACCCTCTTCTCTTGTAGCAGTTCAATTTAATCCCTCCCCCCAATTTTCGGGTGTGGAGGGTTCTCCCCCTTTAGGGTATCCTGCCCTGGGGAGTCAGATGGGTCAATCCAGAAAGGTGGGTCACTCCAGAGAAGTCTGTTTTGCATTTGGGTGGTCCAGTCTATAGAAACTAGGTTGAGTGAATGAACACTTTACAGGCACAGATTTACAACGGTCTCCCTCTGTCCTTTTATTTTTTCCTCATGGGTGCCCTTTTATATGCAGCACTTCTCAGCAGCTTGTGTTCCACCCTGTGGATTTGGGTTGCTATCCCTGGATGTACATGGGGTTCTATTACTGCTATCTGCAATGGGAGGAGGGAGGGATCTGAGCTGTGTGGGCTGAGTGAGGGAGAGGGAATGGGTCATCGTGTCCACGGTGGAAGTGGAAGTTTCCTACCTGATATTTCTCTTCTTTCTTAGATTCAGCATTTGTGGAGTCCTTCCCCAGTCTCTACCATCTTTGGAGTTCTAAGTAAGCGGGAATTGTCCTTTTATTTGATGAATCTCTGGGGAGATTTTTTCAGGGGATGTCATCTGTCGCCATCTTGATGGTATCACCAACCTGTCCAATATTATTTTGTACTACTCATTACAACACACTTTATACTTAGCAATACTAAAGCTTTTGTAGTTACCTATTGATACCTTACCTTTCCAATACTTTAAAAATAATATTTACTGTGTCCAGAATATTATTCTGCACTCATATTGTATACTACTCTCCCCAAATATGCCTGCCAAACTTGTAGTCATCTTTCAAGTTGCAGCTCATTTATGTTTTCTTCTATGAATCCTATGCTTGCTGTATTGTGCCTTTTGACACGTCTTTTGTGGTTTCTGTCACATGAAATGACAATTTGCTTGCATATGTTTCCCCAAGACTCTGGGTAGGGATTGGATCCACACGTCTCCTATAGTATTTGGTACATAGCTGGTGACCAATAAGTGTATATTAATGAATGAATGAATGGTTTGGATAAGCCTTCAAAGGTGATATAAAGGAGAGGAAAAATAAAATATTATTGAGAAACTGAGAGAATATTTCATAGAATTATGAACCAACTGCCACAGCCCTTAAATAATGTGCTTCCATTTATCTGCTCTATATGTAGAAAATTATCTGATACTGTTTGAAATAAAACAATGATTTATAGTCACCACTGAATTAAAGTTTTGCCAGACCAATTCCTAATCCTTCTGCCCACGGGTTTCCCTCATCAAAATGGTTTTATTATGTTGCCTACAAATATTCTAAAGCAGAATGAACTCCATAAAAGAAATTAGCTTAGGCTGGCAAATCATGATTATACGGGCACAAGAATATTGACATGAATTTTTAAAAGGCCTCAAGTTAGAACAGAATAAAACTGGACTGTTTTCACTCTTTGCCCTACCAGTGACTTCCTTTGTGTTCTTGGACAAAGTCAATCTCTTTAAGCTGTGGTTTCCTCTTCCATATGTTACATTTCTTCTCCCATATGTTCCGTATGTGTTAAGCTGCTCCCAGCTCTAACATGTGGTGACTCAGTCCAGAGAAGTGCTTCTCTGGACTCAGTATGATATTAGAAAACTGTATTATGAACGAGGTGGGAGAAGTGCACTAGAGGGAAAATGCTCATAAAAATGCACATGCTTGCTTTTAAAAGCAATAAGAGTATAGCATGGAAGCTGACTCATTGTAATTAATGTATGTGCTGGGAACTCTCCCAGGCATGATTAAGTCTCATGGGTATAAATATCTTCATTTATATCAATACATATAGTATTTCATAATTATTATGTAAGAGTAAGGTGTGCTGGTGGGGAAATGTTTACAGGCAAGTTGAACACTATGAAAGATATTAAAACATAGTAACATTTACTGATTGGGTGTAAATCCTGCAAAGTTAATGACAACAGCCTTTTCTTGCTTATTGCTCACAATTATAGCTAATCATGGGCAGAGAAGTCCTGCCCTAGTGCTTTTAATTTCTGTGATGATGAGGTTCTACAGAATATGAATGGAGTCTAGCATGTCAATTTACTGCCGTTGTACACCTCCGTGTCCTTCAAGAATACATGACACTACTGAACGTTTGCTTTGCTAAAAGAATGACACAGGTTCTGAGAAAGACATGATCTTATATGAATCAAGAATTATGGAGATCAACACCTTCACCTGGAGGAAACTTCAGAGAACAGCATTACGTCACCCTTTACTTGTTACATTTTTCATACAGGTGAATGAACTGGTGTATAAGACTGGAAAAAATTGGGGCTAGAATACAATGGTACTATCTCCATACTGTATATGAGATGTGCACTAATAAGCAAAGTATTTAGAAACAAAAAAAAATCATACCTGTTTCCTCTAAAAATCCAAGAATTGTTAAGCTCCATTGGTCAAGAAAGGGAAGGAATTTTAAGGGTTTGAGGCTTATTTTTATGAATTTTATATTTTTTCTGGGCATTTTATATGTGGTTTGAAATACAGAAAATGTGTATAATGTAGGAGATTACAATGAAGAAAATAAGCTATATCTCATTATTCAAAGATAACTGCAATTTATGTTCCCTTCTAGGCATTTTCTATCACTATATTTACATAACTTTGATCAACTACACTCTTTCCTGTCCTGGTTCTTGTTTTTGCTACATTATGACATAAAAATTTTCCCAAATCTTTAAAACTTTTCATAGACATCATTTCACTACACTCAAGTTGCTATGCTAATAAATGCTTTACATGGATTATCTTATCTAATTCTCTCAACAACTCTAGTTGGAAATCCTATCATTATCCCAATTTGACAGATGGGAATAAAAAGATAGAGAGGTTAAGTACCTTAACTAACATCACACAGTTTATAGGAAGTTATTTGGTCTACCTCATGAAGTCGATGTAAAATGACCTTATGTGTATAAAAGTCCACATACTATTTTATTGGGTTGAGTTACCATAGTTTTCTTAACTATTTCCTTTATGTGTGTGTACATTATTATTTATGAAGTCCACACCCATCCCCATTCCCAGGGACTTAACCATTTTTCAAGTATACCTCAAAGCAAACTGCCTATCCTACAGGTAAGAGAGAGATATGTGACCACATTCCACAACCTCAAACACTGCTCTGCTGTGGTCACCTCATTGGTAAGGAAATGTTGGGTCACCATGCCCTCTTAACACTTTGTGTGTCTTAGTTTATGAGATACCTGAAGAGCATCAGAAAGCGCTCTAGATTATAAATCAGGAGACCTGGGTTTTAGCCTGCCATTTCAAGTGAACTGTTTTGTTCTGGCACAATTAATGTCTTCAGCCTCAGTCTTCCCAGATGTCAAACAACTTCCATGAGGGGACCGTCAACAACTAGGAGTGATGTTAGTCTGTCTCATCTCAGCTCTCATAAAGATAGCCTCACAGGCAAAATCTCCTTGGCCTATTGAAGTCTCCTCACATTCTTGACTTAGTTGCTAGAATAGGACAAACTAATGACATAAACACATTGTAATCAAGCATGACCTTACTCCTTAACTATTCTGTCAAGAGTCCTCTGATATAAACTCCAAGAAAGTTAAAACTTACTGAAATTAAAACTCAAAATAAAATATGACTTGACTGACAACAATAAGTATAGATTGTGGGCAAAATTGGAGGGTGAGAAAAGGATATTGCCAAGCTATTTGGAGAAAAATTGTCTCAAATGCCCCTAAGAATTGTTACTGTTTTATTTATTCATTATTCACAATAGTCTTGCAGTCATTCCGGATGGTTTAAAATATATTTACATTCTATTTCAAAATGGAATGTTTTATTTATTAAAAATGTACCAGACAGTGCAGAGTAATGATAATTCAACAAATATTTATTCTCTGCTCAATGACAGGAAAGAGGAGCCCTAGACCATTATCACTTGGGCGTCAAAACTCACCAGCGAGTTGGGAAGACAGGAATTACACCCCAGTGAGATGAGTGCTATGAAAGAGGAAGTAAAGGGGGCTTTTTGAGGTTAAAGTTAGAAACAAATTTTAAAGAGAATAATTATGTCAGGCACAAAAAAATTAGATCATTAATACAACTGAGCATTCAATTTAGCTCTAAGCATCTTTACAGTCAAACCAAAAAGGGAAAATGGTAGATTATATAGTTTTCCTTTTACCACAAAGCTTACAACTTTATCTTGAGAGAAAACTTCTTTTCAGGCACAAATTCCTGAGAATCGTGAGGCGGAGTTCCTTATTTGGACTTAGTGCAGTTGTTCCAAAGTCATTCCTTCTTTCTTTCTTTTTCCCTAAAGTTCCATGTCTTATCATAAACCTCAACAGTAATCAATCACAATCTGAATATTTGAGTAGGAAGACAGACTGTTGGGGCCTCATAGTTGTCAGATCTTTCGAGTAGTTGAACAAACTGACCTAATAGGGTTACTTGGTATTGTCTACTTGAATACTAGACGATGTGTATTTTATTTTTAGCATTGTTAATATAAAATCTTTTTTCTTGGTTGCAATTAGTAACAAACATACCTGCTTATTAAGGCCACTCCTGATTGTGACAGCAAAGCCATGTCATCATCAGAGTGCAGGCTGCCTGTCTTTCTACAGGCATGGGCACATGAGCAGCCCAGCTCATCTAAATATTTAGGCCTACGAAATAAGGCAGGCGCAGCATAGACCTCTACACACTAGTTTAAATTGTAATCAAATCTGTCAAAAGGCCATAATATTTGGGTAGCTTCACTTGGGATGGGGGAAGTATTCTGGGATCCCACATAATTGGCAGGCATTTAGAGTCATAACCAATTCCAGATTAAGCACTGCTGAAGTCCTCTTCTACCTTCCATTCCACTATCTGTTAAACAGAGCCATCTGGAAGTAGCCTTCCTTGTTGAGTATCAGAATGTGTTTGCCTTTCTCCTAGCTGATCTATATAATTCTGTATCTTCTGACACACTGACGCTGGATCAGGTAGATTGTGTGAGTTCCCAAGGAAGCAGTGTCAAGGTTGTAGCAGAGCCCAGAAGGTTTAGTACTTAAGGAAGATTGCCACAATACCCAGAGGACACGAGGAGAGACAGGAGGTGACCCCTCAGGACAAACACCGCCATGTTAAGAGTGCAGGCTACAGTGACAAGATTTTCTCCCATCCCTCCTATTATTACCCACCACCACCTTCTCATCATGGTGTAGACATTTTCATAGTATGAAGGAAAGGCTGAAAGTAGGAGGAAATTATGAGGCATAGTTTCTTTCTAATATAAAATTTGCTTAGAATGCTCATTTTGGAACTAGGCTGGAGAAGGCCATATAATGCATACAATTTTATTAGGCATTATGGAATCAGTTAAATCTTCTAACATTCTATGAGCAGGCTATTGTAATATTCTCTCTTCTCTGCCTCCATTTTTGCCTTCTTTAAAATCATCACCCAGAGCAACCAATCTAAAATCTACTTATCACATTTCTTACTTTAAATGACTTTTGCTACCTATAGTTGTACTTTTCAATCAAAGGGGATTTGTAACCAAAGAGAATTCAAAGGACACTACCAATGTGTTTGGGAAATGAGAAGCTATTGGATAAACCTGGTGAATTTTCCTGGAAATTTGGAGAAAAGCATTTTTATGTCAAATTAAACAGAGTAAAATGCTAAACATGAGAATTTAAAGAACTTGATATATATATGGCAGGCTACATTGCGTTCTGGCTCCAGAATATGTGAATATGTATTTTTTTTTCTTAATGTCTCTTTTTTATTTTTTAAAAGAAGCTTTATATTACATAAATATTACATAAAAAATATAGTGGGGAGGGAATGGATGTGGCTCAAATGGTTGGGTGTCCATCTCCCATATGGAGGGACCTGG
>PVKH010011199.1:0-17873 GCA_004027955.1 Chaetophractus vellerosus
AAGGTAACAGAGTACAAAAGTAATATATACTATATAATATTCTAAATGAGTCACGGGCAGCATCCTATAATCCTACATATTCATACTTCTGAATTGAAATGTTTGAATATTCACAGCACATGGGATTACAAAATTCAGATTAAAAATTGCTTTTGTAAGTTTAGGTAAGGTTTATCTAGCAAATTAGTTACAAAAAGTTTTTCATTTTCCAAACCATTTGGAAATAGAAATTGTAGATAAGGGACTCTTTTACCTGTTTGTTTGAAACTGCTTTGTTTTTTAAAACCATGCATAGGGTATCATTTGATAACAAAGATCCATTTGTAAAAAGCAAGTAGGTAAAAAGTAAACCATAAAATGTTTAAGAAAACTTGAAGATGGTTCAGTTCTTTTATTGGGATAAACATGCACATTTCAGAAAATATGGAGATGAAGAAATGCAAGGCAAGACAGAAGAAATCTTCAGTTGTGTTCACTTGCTGCTAAAGTAGCCAGATAAAGAGTGAATCAATTTAGTTAGTAGGAAGGAAAATAATAAATAAACCTGGATATATAAAAGTATATTTTTAAAATAATATAATAAAAAAACAGTTTATCTGTAAAGAAAATACAATAATCTCAAATTAAATTAAATTTCTAAAAACGGTCATCATGTTCATATATGAAGAGTTTTGGAATTACCTGATTGTAGTTGAGAGGAACCATATGTCAAAGAGACTTTCTTTACTGCATTATTTTGGTGCCCCTACACTGAGATTTTATGGTGTGCAGGAAAAGGTTAACTCAGCAAGTCTGGGTTGCTCATACCTATGTTCAGGACTGGCCACCTACTGGGAGCTGACTCTGAGCCCTTAGAATGTTCTGCCTGATCAGAGTGTTTTTGAATGTCTGAGACTTTGGGCCACACTGTACCGGTTTGAACAGATAATTTATGCTAACAATGTGATTTTTGGTAAACACCTATTTTTGCTTGGGATTCTAGAATCTGACTAGCTGAGGTCATTTATGCAGGAAATCCCTGAACACCCAGGATCAGGTGAGCTCTCCTGTTTGGCAACACTTTGCATATGCTGTCACACATAATTACTAGAAGAATTAAGTGTGTCCTGTGTGACTCCACTGGGAGGGGACACCTGCAAGCTTGTACCTGGTTTTTCCTGGACTTCGTCCCATGCATATTTTCCCTTTGCAGATTTTGATCTATATCCTTTCACTGTAATAAATTGTAACTGTGAGTATAAGAGCTTTAGCCCTCTGAGTCCTTCCACATAATCATAGAGCCTGGGGTGATCTTGGGGGCCCTATTTATACATGGTGTTAAAGGTTATTCTAAAGTAGTGAAATCTGGCATTATTTAAGTGTGTACATGTTTCCACTGCCAAAAAAAAAGTTACTAGATTTTTTTTTCTTTTATTGATGTTAACAGGTATTATTACATTTACTTCCTATAATTTTTTCTTAATTTTAGAGCTTATATTTTGCTATTTTACATATTAATATTCCACTTGGATTCTAAAATTTTATCATTAGAGTAGAAATGATCTATGATATCTACTTGCCATTCTGAAGTCCTCTAAGCACATACATTACTGATCCAATCTTCTAAGTAAAATTTAATCTCAAGTTTTCCTGTGAGAAAAGGACAGTAATATGTAACATGTGGGGAAACTCTTTCAGTTGGGGTCAGGATTCCCAGTCCAGCAGTATCTCATATTTTGCTACAAGTCCTGTAAAATTGCTAGTAACTAGTACCAAGAACAAATTACCAATTCCTTGTGTCTAACTCACAGTGCTGCAGTTTAGAAGACTAACTGAAATAAGGTATATGAGAAGGGTTTTGTATACATATAAAGATGCTCGTTATTTGCAATTTCTTTTATTCAAGTTTGACTTCCCCTTCAACTCTTTGATGAAGGGATAACCTGAGGTTCCTCATGTCCAGATGTCCTATTGACAAAGGAAAAAAATTGTCATAAAAAGGTCCTGCTTAGAAAGGTAGCAAACACTCCAAAATGAGGATCCTCCAAAGTCAGGGACAATTAATTCCTCTTGAGATTTCTGTTATCAAATAGTTGGAATGGACCACATTTCGAAAGAAATTTCTAATTGAAAAATAATTAGAGCAGACTCTTTCTGACTAATGAGCCTGTGTTTTCAAGGTTGATCAGAGTGTGGGGAGACTAAATTTTTTTTGTGTGTAAACAAAGCTGCATCTGCTGTGATCATTAGCTGAACATCTTTCTCTAATACATAATTGATGTCCTACTTTTTTTGAGCTCTTGTTTCTGCCAAGCATACCCTGCTCCTTGCTGTGTTGTCTGGTCCTTCCTCCTCTAGTTACAGTAATAAGAAGTAACCCTGCGGGGAGAGCAAGTCTTTTCCTTCCTGCTGTGTTTTCAAAAGCTAGTTTCTGTGAGAATATATGTGACATGAAGATTATTATAACTTGTGAAACGCACACCTTGAAAATAATTGTCTAAGTAAAAGTGAATGTTTTTCTTCTTAAAGTAGAATAAATAATAAAGTATAATTTGGAAAAGACAATATTTATTCTTTACCCTCTACAAAGTCTCTACTGTTTTCATTCATTCATCAGTTGTCTCACATACAGATGTCTCTTGGCATTAAGGAGAGCAGAGTTCAGCCCACCTTCCTCAGCAGGGAAATCTGAAAATACCCCTTATGAAGACAAGAAACAGAAGAAAATGTTGACATGAATAAAAATATAGAAAGTAGCAGGGAGTGTGAGTCTGATCTTCATCCTTTTCTTTTTATTTTCCTCTCCTTTGCTCTTTCTCTTCTCTTCTAGCCCCTTTTCATCCCTCAGTATGCCAAAAAAAAAAATACTATTGTGTGGAGTCACAGAGGCTATCACCAATGCAAATAAGTGAATAGATACAGTCATGGATTGTTACATCTCATTAAAATAAAGAGTAGCCTGAGAAAAACTAAACAAAACAAAATCAGATTCCTTCTGCATGCTCATAAGTAAAAATTCAAAGCAAAAAGAGTTTCATAGATTTCATTTTCCTATTATATTCTGTGATAGACATACAATCTCATTTTTGTAGCTGACCATGAGTTGTTTTAATTTTTATAACAATGTAATAAAAATTTATGAAACCACCACACCCAACAAAAACTAGAAATCTGACAATAACCTACATTTATGATATGATTCCCACTCCCCATCTTCCTGCTTCCTCCAGCCCAAGGGAATTAGAATCCTAAACCTTGTGCTCACCTATAATCTCATTTTGCTTCCCAAATGACAATCTTTTAATTCCTATCATAATCATAAATTCAGCAATTATCTATTGGGTGTAGTGCCTACTATGTGCCAGGCACTCTTCTAGGCACTAAGGATACAATATATGCAAAACAGAGAAAACTCTGTCATGATGGAATTTATGTTCTAAGGGAGAAGATAGACAATACCCAATAAATAAATAAATTAGGTAATATATTTGAAAGTAACAAGTGCTTTAGAGTGGAAGAATGGAAGTTGGTGTGACTCAAAAGAACAAGAGAAAATCAATAGGATCTGAGGTAGGAGAGGTAACTAGTCAGGTTCATGGCTTGCTGTGCAGGCCAATACAATGACTCCAGCTTTTAATCTGAATAAAGAAGTCATTGGTTTGTTAAACAGATGAATGATTTTTGTCTCAATTAAGAATTTTTAAAGTATCTCTGTGACATGAAGTCATTAAAAATTATTTGTAAACTCAGTTATTTTTCCCATTTAGAGGCCTGGAGAATTAGAATAGATTTAGATGTCCAAATCTAGCATTATGGAAAAAGCCAACAAACTGGATTTATAGTCCCTGGAGACAAAGAATAGCTCCAAAAACCAAAATGCTGAGCAGGGAAATCATTTAGAAAAATGCCTCAGAGATGTCAGGAATTTGCTTGAGGAAATAAAACACACATAGAACCATTTCATCTCTGATTTCTTCCACAAAGAAGCCTCTTTTATTTTTCCACTCCTGACCCTCACCTCATTCATCACCCTGCCTGACTACCATCCAGATCTCATGGTCTGAATGCACGTGCCTTCAGGATCATTCTATGGTCATGCCATTTTAAGGATGTAATATACTTTCTCTTCAGCCTCAGCCCCATTAGCTTCATTTGTTGCAGTTCCTTATGGTGTGTTACTTCTAGCCTGCTAGGGACTTCCCTCACCGCAGTTCCACAAGTATTCTCAAGCATGTGTTGTGCTTTAACCTCATTGTAAAGCTTCTTCCTCCCAGAAGAGATTTAAGAAGGTACAATATAAATTGTTAATGCCTAGGATAAAAATATGCAGAGTACATTTTCTACCCTTAAAAAAAGAACTTTATAGAAAATAAAAACATACTTATTAACCCATTAGGAAATTATTTCTGAACAGCTTAATACATCTATACAGAATTGCTATCCTAGAGATTTGGATTTGAAAATGATGCACTCCGACCTCTTTAGTAGCTCACAGTCCAGTGAAATAGAAAGACAATAAATAGACAAACATAGATCAGGGAGTTTCAGACAGAGACAGTGACACATGCGATGGGCACCTCCCATACTTGGCCTTTGGGGGCAAGAGTTTGATCAGGAAAGAATAATTGCAAATAAGATTTAACAAGAGGTAAAACATGAAACAATTTCCATGAAGTATCAGACAGTAGATGCCTAATGAGATTGAAAACAGCCAGAACTTTGGCAAATAAAACTAGAACAAAGGAAGTAGGGAAGAGCTGGAGAGCTGGGACTGGCTAGCCTTGAAGCTGGAGAGTTTGGTAGTTGTCAGATCCTGAAGATGATCTGCAAGTAAGTTTGAGCCTGGGAGACGTAAGACCTGAATGGGCTAGCAAATGTGTACAAGTTATTTGCAACTATTTCTGGAAAGGATGTGAAATAGCAAGTCTATATTAGATAATACAATTCTATAAGAATTGTGCTTAAATAGATAAGATAATAAATTGCATTAAAACTTAACCCTATATAGAAAAAGTAGACTCTCCCAATAATTATGAAATATGAAAGACAATCTTTGAACTTAATTTGCCTCCTCAATACTAGTTATCACAAAGGTCCCATTCCATTCCTATTATCCTCTAAGTCTTTGTTATCTCCATGACAATGAAGTAAATGAAAACAGCCAGGTAAACGAAACAAAATAGTCAATTCTTGGGAGAATTTACAAATAAGATGCAGACTATTTGAATACTCAGGCATGAAAGAAAGATTGGTTATCATCTAGTCAACGTTCTCATTTTACAGATAATAAAAGTGAGCATGATGTAAAATAAGAGGTAAAGGAAGTTGCTTTAGGTTGCAGAGAAGTGCAGTTATTAGCAACCAAGACTTATACTTCCCAGATCAGTGCTTTACCTATCTCTAGACACAGGCTTTGAAAACACATTCTGATCATTCTTAAATGCTAAATGCTAAGTAGTTGCATTTTAGTATTGGAGTTTTAGGGAGTGCATAATCCAACTGTCTTTATTTAACAGATGAAGGAATTGAGACCCAAATACTTAACCTAACTGCTCAATATCATAGATCTATCTCCTTTTGATATAGCACTAGAACTGACTCTAGTGACTTATAACCCTATTAGCTAACATATAGCCATGTGCCCAAACTAACTAAGTACCAAGGGTATATATATATAATTGTATATATATAATATATAATATATATATAATTGGCTTAAGTCCTAAACAATTGCTGAGGATACTGTTAAATTTTAATAATATATATGTAACCTCAAATTAGCATATATATATTATTTATCCTCTAATAAATATTGTATTCTATGTGGAAGTAAATTCAGAGAATTCCTAGTCATACAGTTAGACAATAAGTGATTGATACATACACACAGACTCATTCTATGTTTCAAAAACCACTTTGAAAATATTGAGCTAATTAGGATAGTGAAATTACATTTTGTTGAATAATAACTTGCCTGTAAAGAGAATTTGAGTATATTCATTTCTGCTTTTAAATTGGCTTTCATTGCGTAACAAGTAAGGTCATGGTTGGGAAGGCAAATTTAGCAAAACTTTCAGCAAACATTTTGGAAATAGAAAAATGCTATAAATTAAAAAAAAAACTTGAATTGCTTTATAATAAATGCCTATCTGTCTCTTTCCTTCTGTGACTACCACAGTGATTTGATGAAGAAAACATGATAGCTGAGTTAGCTGAGCATGCTGAAAGAAATGCCATTCAACATCTAATAACCTGTCTTCTCCCCTTCATCCCCCTATTCTGTCAGAGGATAACCTGAAATAACTCAGTTATTTATATAAGATGGTGATTCACACTGTTTGAAAAAAATTCTGAATTTTACTTCAGGATCAATAATTTATTTGAAATTCCATAACTAAGTCTGCACACAGTATTTAAATATTACCCCACTTATATAAAATTCCGTAATTTTGAATCTTGATTTTCTAGAAGGCTTTGTTATTATGGACACAAAAATTGTGTTTTATATATCTGTGTCAATGGAAATTCCAAAATCCATTCACAGTGGATGAAATATAGACTGACTTTTGCTTTGTGCCAGTAATTCTTATTTGGACTTTGGAGTGCCCATTATTGTATATAAAATTTTCCACATGTGCAAACTTTTCTAAGAACAAAACCATAGGTTTTATCAAATTTTCAAAGAAGCTGGCAATCCAAAAGAGCAAAAAAGCTGAAGCCGCCTAAATATATTAACTCATGGACTCTAAGAGGAAAGAAAATTTCATATATTAAATCTGGGTGGTAGGCACATGAGTATTTGAAGTAATATTTCCAGTAAGTGACTACTTAAAACATTTCCTAGGTTAGTATTTAATATATTTTTGAAGAATAAATGCCCTAAAGGCAGAAGCAACAAATCAAATTTTCTTTAAAACAAAACATTGTATCAAAATTTCAGTGCAACAGGTGGGTGGGGCAGGATGGTGGCTGAGCAAGGAGCTCCAAGAGTCAGCTCGACTTACAGGGCAGTTAGTAATCAACCAGAGCTATCTAAAGCACCTGTTTTCGGGTCACAGGAGACCAGAAGAGCATCTTGCATCGTCCTTGAAAGAATGGAAGGAGGAGATTGCCCATCTGCAGAGAAGATTCCTGAGTAGCGCATTCAACACTGTGGAGGCTGGTGCCCATCCTCCACTGGCTGCACAAGCCACCTCGAGAGCTATTCCGTGGCTGGAGTTGGAAACTCCATTTCCCCAAAACGGGGTAGGAAGAGATGAATAGCCACTGACTTTGGCTACTAATTAGTAAATTTGTCTGGCTAAAGTATAATCCTAAGAACAGCTAAAGTTTGAAACTGTCCAAGTTGGAAAGAGGCCAGTAGCCACCATTTTAACCCTGCCCCAGGCATAAGGGGAAGCAGAGCTGATTGAAATTCACAGTGAAGGTAGGGACTGACCTTGTTTCTACTCAGATCAGATTGCAGCTCTAGCCTAGCCTCCAGCCAGGGAGGAAGCAAATGGGGCCTGCACCAGCCTCTCCAGGGAACTGCAGGGCTTTTGGCTGGGACAGACTGAATACTCAGACACCTGGGGCTCTATCCCCGCACTCCAATAGGTTAGGAGAGGAGCTGTGTTTCCTGCCCTCTCTGGGCAACTGCAGGAGCTTCTGCCTGCAAGCACTGGTTTGTTAAGTGCCTTAAATTCCATCTCCAGCCCTCCACCCTACAGGATAGGAGGGGGCTGGTGATTTTCAGCCTCTCTAGTCACTGCAGGAACTTTCAGCCCACACAGACTGGGTACTCGGACACTTGTAGCTCCATTCCTACCCCCCAATAGGTTAGGAGGGAAGCTGTATTTCCTCAGCTTCTTTGAGCAACTGCAGGCACTTTTGGCCCACACAAACTGGTTTGTGGAGTGTCTTCGATTCTGTCTCCACCACTGCCATCCCCCAATAAGATAGGAGGAGGCTGGTGTTTCCTCTGTCTCTCAAGGCAACTGCAGGCACTTTGGCCAGTGCAAACCCAACTGTTGGGTGCCTGTGGCTCCACTCTCACCTCCAATAGGACAAGAGGTGGATGATGTTTCCCCAGCTTTTCCAGGCAACAGCAAGCAGTTTGGCCTGCATGACTGGACTGGTGGGTACTTGTGGATCCACCCTCACCCCCCAATAGGATTGGAGGGGGCTAAGGTTTCCTCAGCCTCTCTGTGCAATGGCAAGTACTTTTGGCCTACATGGACTGGACTGTTGGGCACCTGTAGTTCCATTCCCACCCCCTAAGGGGCAGAAAGGACGGTACTCTCTCAGCCTCTCTAGGCAACCACAGGTTTCTTTGCAGTTTTCTTTCTTTGTGACATGTACAATAATGAATTAGATTGCTGGGCACTCCAGACAGTCCATCCTCTCCCCTGGCAAGGGAGGAAGGGGACCAGTGCTACATCAGTCTACCTAGATAAAAGCAGTCATTTTGCACATGCACAGCATGGATTCTTGCTGACAACTGCAGGTCCATCATCATCACAGGCTGTATAGGAAGGCACATGAAGCTTCATCAGTCTCTCTGGGCAACTACAGACAGTATTGGCCTGCACGACTTGGATTATTACCCATGGCTACAACTCTGTCCCTACCCCTGACAGGAGAAAGGTAAGAGCAGCTTGATCAGGTCCTGGGGCAATGCAAGCTTCTTCAGCCTCCATAGCTTACAGTACTAACTACATCCTTGGCTCCTACCACACAGCCAGCAAGGGAGAAAGGTCAAGAAAGCCAAACTAAAAAGATAAACTGCACCCAGAAAAAATACATCTAGAAATCCAGATGCAAAGACACCAACACAAAATTCCAGTCCATGCCAAAAATCAAGAAGATATGGCCCAGTCAAAGGAACATAAAGGAGCTAAGATAATTAATCATATATGTTTAAGTAAGTCTTCTTAATAATTAAATGAAATGGCTAAAGAGATTAAGGGTATTAAGAAAACACTGGGTGAGCACAAAGAAGAATTTGAAAGAATACATAGAAAAATAACAGATCTTATGAGAATGAAAGGAACAACAAATAAAATTAAAAATACACTGGAGGCATATAATAGCAGATTTGAGGAGGCAGAAGAAAGGATTGGTGAGCCTGAAGACATGGTCTCTGAAAGTGAACAGACAAAAGAATGAATGAAGAAAAGAATGGAGAAAAATTGAACAGGGTCTCAGGGAACTAAATGGAAGATAGAGATGTGAAAACATGTGTGTCATGGGTGCCCCAGAAGGAGAAGAGAAGGGAAAAGGGGCAGAAGAAGTATTTGAAGAAATAATGGTAGAAAATTTCCAAATCCTGTTGAAGGACATAGATATCTGTATCCAAGAAGCTCAACACACTCCCATCCAAATAAATCTAAAGAGACCAACTCCAAGACACATACTAATCAAAATGGCAAATGCCAAAGACACAGAGAATTCTGAGAGCAGCAAGAAAAAAACAAAGTATAAGGGATACCCAATAAGACTAAATGCATATTTCTCTTCAGAAATTATGGAAGCAAGAAGGCAGTAGTTGATAAATTTAAGATACTGTAAGAGTAAAGCTGCCAGCCAAGAATCTTATACCTGATAAGATTGTCTTTCAAAAATGAGAGTGAAGTAAAAGGAAGAAGTAAAACTTTCCCTATTCGCTGATGACATGATATCTAGAATATCCCAAAAAAATCCATAATAAAGCTACTAGAATTAATAGACAAGTTCAGCAAATTTGTGGGATACAAGGTTAATACACAAAAATCAATAGCATTTCTACTAATGTGCAATCTGAGGAGGAAATCAGAAAAAAAATTCCATTTATAATAGCCATGAAAACAATAAAATATTTAGGAATAAGCTTAACAAAGAACATAAAAGACCTGTATTCAAAAAACTACAAAACATTCACTAAAAGAAAGTGAAGAAGATTTAAATAAATGGAAGGACATTCTGTGTAAATGGATTGAAAGACTAAATATCGTTAAGATGTCAATTTTACCCAAACTGATTTACAGATTCAATGCAATCCCAATAAAAATCCCAATAAACTTTTTTGCAGAAATCAAAAAGTCAATAATCAAATTTATTTGGAAGGATAAGGGGTCCCAAATAGCCAAAATTGTCTTCAAAAAGAACAAAGTTGGAAAAGTCTCATTTCCTGACTTTAAAGCATATTACTTAGCTATAGTGGTAAAAATAGCATGGTACTGGCATAAGGACAGATTGGCCAAAGGAACCAAATCAAGAACTCAGAAATTGACCCTCACATGTACAGTCAAGCAATTTTTGACAAGGCTGTTAAGCCCACCCAGCTAGGCAAGAACACTCTATTCAATAAATGGTGCTGGGAGAACTAGATAGCCATATCCAAAAGAAAGAAAGAGGATCCCTATCTCACACTTTGTACAAAAATTAACTCAAAATGTATCAAGGATTTAAATATAAAAACAACAACCATAAAACTCCTAGAAGAAAAGGTAGGAAAACATCTTCAGGATCTTGTGGTAGGTGGTAGTTTCTTAAACCTTATGCCCAAAGCACGAGCAACAAAAGAAAACATAGATAAATGGGACCTCCTCAAAATTCTGCACTTTTGCCCCTCAAAGGACTTTGTCAGAAGGGTGAAAAGGCAGCCAACTCAATGGGTTAAAATATTTGGCAATCACTTATCTGATAAGGGTTTAATATTCATGATCTGTAAGGCGATCATACAACTCAACAATAAAAAGACAAACTATCCAATTAAAAAATGGGCAAAAGACTTGAAAAGACAATTGTCCAGAGAAGAAATACAAATGGCAAAGAAACACATGAAAAAATGTTCAACATCACTAGCAATTAGGGAAATGCAAATCAAAACTACAATAAGATATCATTTCATACCTATTAGACTGGCTGCTATTAAAAAGTCAGAAACCTGTAGGAGGATGTGGATAGATAGGAATGCTTATTCACTGTTGGTGAGAATGTGGAATGGTACAGCCACTGTGGAGGACTGTTTGGCAGTTCCTAAGGAAGTTGAATATAGACTTGCCATGGGACCCAGCAATACTATTGCTAGCCATATACCCAGAAGAACTGAGAGCAGCGACACAAATAGATATCTGCACATTGATGTTCATAACAGCATTATTCATGATATCCAAAAGTTGGAAACAACCCAGGTGTCCATCAACTGATGAATGGATAAACAAATTGTGGCGTATACACACGATGGAATATTATGCAGCAGTAAGAAGAAATGAGGTTGTGAAACATATGACAACATGGATGAACCTAGAGGACATTATGTTGAGTGAAGCAAGCCACATTGCCCTATTAGGAACTAAATATATTATGTGAAATATGAATATGAGTAGAATATATGACTATTTTTCTTTGAAGCTGAACAAATGTAAGTTAATAGTACAAAATATTAATATCAGACGAAAAACCCACATCATTCTAAGTGGAGGAAACCAGACACAGAGTACTAAATATTGTCTGATTCTATTTATATAAAATGTAAATATAAATCAATTTATTAAGATGAAAGGAGCTTAGTTGTTATGTAGGTCTGAGGAAGGAATGCTAAGTGGTGTGGACTCTTTCTTTTTGGAGTAATGAAATCTTTCTAAAATTTTTTAGATGATGAATTTATAAGATTGTGATTGTACTAAAAGCCATTGATTATATACTTTGGACAGAATAGCCAGAAACAGCAGCTATGTATAGGGGGAAAGCATAGAAAGTTTGAGAGGTGACAAATCTTCTTGTTTGTCTGTTTTTTGTTTATTATTACTGAAATAATGAAAATGCTCTAATAATGATTGAAGTGATAAGTGCACAACTATGTAATTATAGCAAATACCATTGATTGTACACTTTGGATGAATTGTGTGTTTATTAATATGCATCAACAGAATTGATTTGCTTAAAAAAATGTGAGTTTAGAATATTCACAGATAAACAGAAACTGAGAGTATGTGTGACTGAGAGACCAGCTTTGCCAGAAATACTAAAGAGAGTGCTACAGCCTGAAAAGAAAAGACAGGAGAAAGAGGCTTAGAAGTGAGTCTAGACATGAAGATTTTTATCAGTAAAGTAATGAAAAGTATAAAAACAGTGATGAAAATAAAATATGACAGATAAAACCCAAGGGTCAAAATGGTAAAATAAGAACTGCCTTTACAGTAATAACATTGAATATTAATGAATTAAATGGCCCAATCAAAACACAGACTGACAGAATGTATAAGAAAATATGAGCCTTTTATATGCTGTCTACAAGAGACTCAACTTAGACCCAAGAATAATAATAAATTGAAAGTGAAAGGCTGGAAAAAGACTTTTTATTTGGCTATGCCTGCAGTATCTGAAAAAAAAAAGCTGGATTAGCTGTATTTATATTGGATGAAATAGACTTTAAAGCAAAGCTGTTATTAAAGACAAGAAAGGATATTATATATTAATAAAAGGGACAATTAACCAGGAAGAAATAAGGATCATAACTTTATACGCACTTAACCAGGATGCCCCAAAATACATGAGGGAAACAATGGCAAAAATGAAGGGAGAAATAGATATCTCTATAATAATAGTTGGGGACTTCAATACACCACTCACAGCATTGGACAAATATAGATATCTTTATTAAATTGAATCTATCAAAATAAAGACAAGGATTTGTACAGTGGTGGTCCAGCATTCGCATTAAAAACTTCACATTAAAAGCTAAAATTTTAAAGGTTTTGTGTCCTTTGATTTGAGAGTTTGTTAGAGAACAGATATATCTGTCCTTGGTCTTTTAGAATATAATAAATTCCTGCTATTTGAAATCTAATTCTTAACAAGCCTAAGGTCTTTCACACAGCTTGTCCTAAGTATGGGACAGTCAGGCATTGTATGTCAGATGATTGCATGAAATATGAAACTCAAAAGACCACCTATGAAGTATTTTGCAGAAAAAAAAAGTTTAATCTAAATGTAATCAAGACTTGAGAGCTGAATTACATTAAATAAATACAATGAATAGAGGAAAAGCTAAGTGACCCCACAAGGAATCAACTGGACAAACTCAGAATGGAATGTTTTGCAAGACAACTATATTAATTTTCTGTCTGCTGTAATAAATTACTGAAAACTTAATGGCTTCAAACAACAAAAATTGCAGGGGTATAGTTGTATAGGTTAGAAATCTGACATGGATCTCACTGGGTTAAAATCAAGGTGTCAGCATGGTTGTATTCCTTCTGGAGGCTTTAGGGGAGAATCTGTTTCCTTATCTTTTCCAGTTGGTCAAAGTCACCCACCTTCCTTGGCTCTTGACCCCTTCCTCCATCTTCAGAGTCTATGACATTGCATCTCTCTGACTCTTCTTCTGCAGTCATACCTCCCTCTGACTCTATCTTCTGCCCTTCTCTTCCACTTTTTAGTACCTTGGTGATTACCTGGATCCACCCAGATAATCCAGGGTAGTCTCACCATCTCAAATTCCTTAAATTAATCACATCTTCAGAGTCTCTTTGCCACATAAGGTAACAACACACCAGTACCTGAGGATTAGAAAGTGGGCAGATTTGCAGGCCATTATTCTACCTACCACAGCAACTTCTTTAGTGAGTCAATGGCATTAAAAAACAGTGAGAGTAGAGATCATTGTTCTAGGTTGAAGGTTACTAAAGAGACATAAAATGTGGGTCTTTATAAATATTAATTTAAACATTAAAAGATATTTTTAGACATTTGTCGAAATCTGCTTATGAACTGAGAATCATACTATAACACGGGATTACTGATAATTTTTTTAGGTGTGATGATTGCATTGTGGTTATGTGAGAAAATGTCCCTATATTTTAGAGATACTGAGTGAAGTTATATGGTGCCTGGACTGGCATTAAAATAGCTTGGAAAATGAAAAAAAAAATAAAGGGAGGAGGACAGGATAAAGGAAAGTTAGATAGATTAAACCAAATGTGGCAAAACCTATATGATATTAGTGGATATATGGGGGTCTCTTACACTGTCTTTTATATAAATTTTGTAATGTACAAATCATATGCACAAATATATTGTAAATGCACGAATATATTGGAAATAGATGATAAAGTTGTACATACAGTATAAATCCATTTTTGTTTTTTTCAAGTATGCGTGTGTTTATTTCTGTTTGAATATATCAAAAGGCAAAGAATATAATATTAATTATGGTTATTTCCAAACAGAGTAATTATGAATAATATTTCTCCCTTTTATCCTTTTTTCTTATCTATGAGATAAAAATATGAGAATATATTTTTGGAATGGTTAGAATTGATGAAAAATGAGAGACCACTGACAGAATATTTTTATATCCCCCAAGGCCCAGAAAAAGAGGAGCTAACGTATTTAGTATATGTTTCACACCAGACACATTGTATGGGTTTCATATCGTCCTTATGGAAAACCCATGAGGTACCTAGCATTATCCCCATAAGGTAACTTCCTCAATGTCACACATGGAGCAAATAAGGAGTAGTATTTAAATCCATATTTTTCTGGTTCTGAATCTTTTTTTTTTTAAATGCGGGTTTACACTAATCCTTTTGTCGTATGCTAAGCAACCAAGGCTCATGCACAGATTTAACAGTAAGATCTCAAGTCACTTGTTCCAGTTGTTCATTGACCTGGAAAACTGGGTCACTTCTCTTTGAACTTAGCTTCATGGTGGTCCTCAATGAATCCTAACAACTCTGCCATCCACCTGGAGAATAAGTGCCATCTCAAATGCTATTGCCAGACTTCCTCCTACTATTCTACGGCAACCACACTCCTGGGATACTCACAATTCCTTCAGTCCTGCTGGAACTCTGTGACTGCTTCCCACACAGCTGCAGCCTCTGAAAGAGATGGACTGCAAAAACCCTCTTTTCCCGTCAAGGCATCACACCTGGTTTTCAATGGTCTACTCAGTGCTCTACCACCCTTCTTTTGGATGCAGAGCATCAATGTCACATCTCATTGGTCATCATTATGCTCAAAAGAAAAAATAATATCCATTTTTGAAGAGAAAATGTAAATATTGCATCATAAAAACAGTGTTTATTACAAAAAGAAAGTAGAATCCTTCCAACAATTTTCAATGCAGCCAGCTACCCTGCCTTACAAAAGCAGTGCCCATCCCAGATTTCTGTGATATGGCCCTTCCAAATATAGATAATTAATTAAATTGGATCTATCAAAATAAAGAAAAAGGATTGTCTAGTGGTGGTCCAGCATTCCCATTAAAAGCGTCACATTAAAAGCTAAAATTTAAAAGGTTTTGTGTCCTCTGATTTGAGAGTTTATTAGAGAAAAAATATGATCTGTCCTTCATCTTTTAGAATATAATAAATTCATGCTATATGATATCTAATTCTTAATGAGCCTAATGTCTTTCACACAGCTTGTACAACAAAGACAGATGATTTCCTTAGCAACAAAAAAATGTTTAACACACACATTTCCAACCTATTAGTCTCTAAGTTCTATTTTTTCCATATCTTAACAATTCTTGAATCACCCACTTCCTTGGCAAACCCCTACCCAAGTTCGTCTCATTTCCCACTTGAGCTATCAAAGTGATACTGACTGGTGCACCTGATTCTGGTCTTATCCTCCTACTGTCTTCCACAGTAAAGCAAGATTGCCTATATGCTTTCTATTAACCATCTGATATGGTCCCAGTTACTTAGGATTTACGATTTTATGATTTTAACCCGACCAACTTTTCATTTTCATCTCCTATTCTACCTCAACTTGCACTTTGCATTTAAATTATGGAAAACCACTTGCATTTCCCTGCAACATTAGTTTCGTCTCAAATATCAGATATGGCTCCTTTCCACTGATTAGCAGTCTTCTTCCTCCTTACAGACAGTAAGATGATCTGTTTCTTCTTAGAAGTGCCCCCTTGACACTCCCTCAAGATATTACCTAGGAGTGGATGTAGCTCAAGTGGTTGAGCACCTGCTTCCCATGTACGAGGTCCTGGGTACAATTCCCAATACCTCCTAAAAAAGAGAAAAATAAAAGTACCTAATATTTATCCTCCTAAACTCATCATCTTAATGATCCTACCAAAGGTCTTTGATTCTCATCTCACTTTCTCTCCTCTAAACTAGGCCCTGCCTTATTCCCAAATTTTGTCCAAGTTGAAGATCTTGGTCTAAATGAAAGAATGAGATTCCTGATAAGAACTATTATTCCCTCTTTCAAGAATTCCCACTCACCTCAGTCATTGTTATTAGCCAGGAAAACTCCTACAACACATTATGGCTCAACCTGGATATTGTCTTCCTTAATGCCACCCCATGAGGTAAAGCTCATGTCTCTTTCTGCTCCCAAAGCACCATTTTCATACTTTTATAACATTTATGTGTTTTCTTGTCTGCCCTTGGTTAGACAGTGAGCACCTAGAGGATAAAGGGCATCTTTTATAACCAATCCCTAAAACAGAGACTGGAACATAACTGGTGTTTTCTAAATATTTCTTGAATTAATTAGAAAAAATAAAATATTTTTGGTCATCTGCTACTCACTGTTCTCTCATTTATTCCCTTTACTTCAAGTCCTGTATTCGAAGTACTTTGGGTTCCTACCTGAGAACTGTGTTTGAATGATAAGGTGTATCAAAGAAATGTTTGTGGACTCTGGGAGGTGGGCAGGGAGTAGCCAGTACTTGTTTTATAAAGAACAAACATACATGATTTTAGTAGCTTCTGTCCTTACACAAAATTTATTATATAAGCATAAATGATGTTTCCATGTGCTTTATATGAAAGGAGCTGCTCAAAACATCATCATCTTAATGACCGTATATGGAACAATGAAAAGGGATTAAACTGAACTGCATTCAGCTAACTGAATCTCATAAATGTATAGCCCTGAAACTAATGAATGCATTGCATTATTTGCACAATGTGCATTTTAACAAGTACAAACACTGCCTCCTTAATATGTACACACTGTTAATGTGGAAAAGAAAATATTGGCACAATCACTTAGCAATTTTAAAACTGATAGGCTCTAGTTGAAGAATGTTTGTCATCTGTGGTGTCCATAAATTAGAATCTGATCCTTTATGAAAAGGAAAACATTCAAGAAAAGAAATATATTCAAGAAAAGAAATATATCACAGGTGCACACACCATGGAAGTGTAGAGATTTAAAAATATACTAAGGCTATCTTCATAACTAAATATCTTGTCACTCTGTATTCTAAACAGGGCAACTTGGAAGTTGTCAATATTCTATAAAACACAGAGCTTAACCTGAAATTCAAACATAGGTTTGAGATTTAATAAAATCAATAGGACTTCTGAGTTTCCAGTCCCTGGGCCAGTAGACTAAATTGTTAAAAATGTCCTACATTAAATTATCTCTTCTCTTTATTCACTCATGTGCTTTTTTTGCCCTAAGCAAAACCGTGTTATTGAACTCTTTGAAGCCCTTGAGAGATAGGTGCTATACGCACCCAAATTGACATTAATGGGTTTTGATCTCCTGATGAAACAGGGCAAGTGAATATGTTTTCTGGAAGCAAAGTACTCCCTTATGTGAGAGGAGCCTATGCTGGGGATGTGGAGGTGGATAAGAGACAGCCAAGTAGGAGCATGTATTTTTGTTGCACACACCTGGTTTTCTTCTGCTCTGGTAATTTCACTCATGCTGTTATTTCAACCAATTCCACTTTTGTGATTTCTGCATTCTTAAACCACGTCAATTCTAAAAAATAAAGAATAAAAATCTTGAAGGTCACCTTCATGGAGTATGCCCCTCCTACCTCCAACTGAAGCACAAATGTGTTACAACTTTCACAGGATTTGGATTTAAATTTAGCATATACGTTGAAGTACTTACGGTAAGAATTACACATAAATCTCTCAGGAAGGCACCACTTTAGATAC
>PVKH010011200.1:0-17870 GCA_004027955.1 Chaetophractus vellerosus
GTTGTATACTTGGGACTATTACTCTTATAAATTTGTTGAGTGACTGGGAATGCTTCCAGTATTGAGTGGGCCCAGAGAAAGAGAGGACTCAGTAGCAGGCCCAAGCCAAGGCACAAGATGCCCAACAATAGGACCAAGCAGTTCCGATGGTGTTAGAGTGTCCCTGGTAGAAAAGAATGTTGTGTGGAGTTTCTGGAAGTTCCAATATGAAGGGCACAGCACAGAACCCTAGGGTTCCAGAGCAAAGCTTGGTTCCTGCATCATAGAACTAACTACTCTCCTTTTGAAAGGCTCTTTCTGGCATGCTACTTAGCCCATAGAGACTAAGAGCTTAACTCTTCACCAGGAACTTTCCTTCATGATCAGAGCCTTATTAGAATCACTGAATTATAAGGTTGGCCAGGCAATCCATTGTGCAATGGAAATGATAGATTCAGAATCAGGCCTGAGTAGGTCCAGAAGGTATGAGTAAATTATATGAACAGGTAGCCCTGATTCCAAAGTCACCTACCTCTATTGCAATGAGACCTCTTCCTGAACTCACATCTGGGCCTCATGGAGGGTTTTCTAGAACCAAATAAAAGGGAAGAGAAGAAATGGGCCTGGTTCACAGATTAGGTAGCAGAATAGGTTGGTGCCAACTGAAAACAGACTGATGGTGTATCATAGCTACACTACAGATTTCCACTGAAAGATTGTGATGACGGGAAATCCATTCAGTGGGCAGAGCTTTCAGCAGTATATTTTGATTGCCATTTAATATTTAGAAAGGACTGGAGGATGGATATTTGGGGCACTGGCAAATAGTTTTGACTGGTTGGTCAAGGTCTGGAGGGAATAAGATAAAAAAAGATCAGGAACAAGAATTCTGAAGAAGAGGCATGTAGATTGACCAATGGGACTGGGCACAGAGTATACAGATCTTTGTGTCTCATGCTAATGCTCACCAAAGAGTCTCTACCACAGAGGAGGATTTCAACAACCAGGTAGACTGATGACTTATCCCATAGATATAAGCCAGTGTTTCTCCCCAGCCTCTCCAGTGTTCTGCAATGATCTCCTGATCAGAGAGATCAAGGTAGCAAGGAAGTAACCTGTGCATGGGCATAACAGTATAGGCTCCTCACCAAGGTCAATCTAACTATTGCCACTGCCCAAAGAAGAGACTGATATTGATTCCTTAATATGGCACCATTCCCCAATGAGACCAGCCAGCCACATCATTGCAAAGCAATTATATTGGACCCCTTGTGCCCTGATAGGCAGCAATTCATTTTTACTGGCATTGATACCCACCCTGTATATAGGTTTGTCTTCCCTGCCTGTAGTGCTTACAACAGAACAACCATCTGAAGTCTTACAGAATGCCTCATATATTGATGTAGTAGCCTGAACAACATCACATAAGACCTAGAGACCAGTTTTACAGCAACAGCAAAGGAGGTACAATAGGCACACAACTATGGGATCTTTCATGTACCCTACCATCCAGAATTAGCCAGCCCAATAGAATGGTGGGATGGATTTTTAAAGACTCAGATATCTAATTTGGGCCACTCTCATCTGGGCATGCAATATATTTGCTTAACTAACAGCCAATATATGGTGTTATGTCCCCAAAGCTAGAATACAAGGGTCTGGGAAGCGGTTTGTCCTCTCTCATGATGACTCAGTGACCTTCTTAAGGAATTTATATTTCCCTTCCCCTACAAACTTAGCATTTTCCAGGTTTAGAGGTCACAGTAAGGTTTCCACCGTACTTGAAACTACAACTACCATCTAGTTACTTTGGTCTCCTCATGCTGGTGGGTCAGCAAGCAAAGAGTTACGGTACTGAATACCACCAGGAACTTTGGCTACTCCACACAATGTGAGCAAGAGAATATATCTAAAATCTACAGGATTTACAAGGATGTATTTTAGTGCATCCATGCCCAGTGATAATGGAAAATTAGTAACTATAGCAACATCTGCCCAAGGGCAAGGCAATAAATAGCTCACACCCCTTGGGGATGAAGTTCTTGATCATTCTACTAGGCAGGCAATGTAGATGAGTGGCAAAGTGCTGCCCAAAGGTGATAGAAATCTATGATGAATGTCAATTATGCTTAGGACCAGCTGCAACTGTGGCACTGAATCTTATTTCACTAACCCTCTTGCCTTAGGTCTTTTCAGAAATTCCAACTGATACAGATTAGACTCATACCTGCCCTCTCAGGGAAAACGTGAGAGCATCTTGCTCTCAGAAAACAGAGACTCCAGAGTGTACCAACTGAGCTGTGTATAACGGAAGCCACAAGCAGAGCTGAGTGGTGCAAGGATGGACTGTATTAGACTGCTCTTTGCACCACTTGGAATCTTTGCATTCCATCTGTCATGCGGCAAGCCAGTTCACAAAAGCACGTTCTGACAGCGCTTTGCCTCATGCCAATGCTGTGCACCTCTTACCTGTTACTGTAAGACCTCTCTGTTGAAACTAAGACGTAGGAATTCACAGAACCCCACACACATGTACAACCTGGATAAGGAACAGGAGAATTAACATTATAGAGCGTATTTTTGACCAATGGGCTTTGGGAGCCAGGGCATAAATTCTTGCCCCTTTCTTCACTAGAGGGACTTTCCTGAGTCATTGTTTATATGGGTTGATGGAAGACAACAACAGTTGTGCTTGGTGGTGGCAGTTCAATACACGTCCCTGTATTGGCTCTATCTCCTTCCCTGTCTCATTTCCCTTATCCTTCACTTTGGGTCTTTCATGTACACTCCCTAATCAAATAGGAGTTTCAAAGATTCTTTACCTAGAATTGAAGAGCAGCAAATACTGACATCAGGAGTTGGATTGGCACAAGGTAACCTTGTAAAGAAGGTGAAGTTGATTTTTAATGCCTCTCCAGACCTCTTTTCAGCATCTTCCACTCCCCTCCTAAGACATTCAGTGCTTATGTTCTCTTTACCCTCTCTTAGCCCAACCCTTTTAGCTGTAATGTATGTTATTTAGAAATTGTCAATTAAATTGATTTGCTGTCAAGCATTAATGACTAATTGAGTCTAATCTGAATCACAGGAGGTTTTTATAGAAAAATCCCTTAACAAAAGGGGCCATTTTCTTGATGGTGGAATTTCTGGTATCAACAGTTGACTGGTAAATATAGACTTGAGAGTTCCTTAAAAAATCACATATACAACTCTTATTTTTCATTTATGCCTAGTACTTAATCCAAGCTATTTTCTTTCTGTGTCCTATCAAATAATGATCTTTTATGATTAAAAGAAAAAGTAAGGGGAAAAAAAACCCTGATTTGTTTTTTCCCCTGCCAATTTATTATGAAATTTTTAACAGTAAAGTTGAGTTAAAGAATTTTACATAAACACCCTTATATCTACCACCCACATTCTTCCATTAATATTTTACTATACTTGTCTTATCACATATCTGCATATCTATCCATCCATTAATCTATCTTATTTTTTGCTAAATTTTAAAATAACTTGCAAACATCTCTGCTCTTGCCTCTAAATACTTCCCTGTCTTGATTTTCCCCTTAAATGGTCTGCATGTCAGGACAAAGCTTAGAAGAATTCAGCAACTGCTGCTTAAAAACTCATTCATTACTTTGGGAATCAAGACAATGTGAGATACGTGAGTGGAATGAATCCAATCACGCCTCCAATTGTCTCTTTAGCAAGGAGATGACCAAAGTTATGAAAGTTTGTTTCCTAGAAACTCAAGTCCTGACATCTTGAAAGTAAGAAAGAGCCATCAAACATATTTTTACTTATGTAGCCAAATGTTATAATAATACCAGGTCTCACAATATTTATTTTAAATATTCAATATTGTTTGGCAAAATTGTGTTTGTAGGTAAAAGTGTTTGGAGCTATAAATCATGATTTGAACTAAATCACACTTTGAACCAAGCACAGAGTTTGAGTCAGAACAATGTAAGTTGTCCGTCTTTCTCTTGAGTTATGTGATCATGACAATATCAGTCAAAATGCTTTTTCAACAGGTCCCCTGGCAGGGAGTCAGAGACAGGGCTTTTCTGTGTCTGAACCAGAATTCGGAAATGTTCTGCTTTTCTTGGTTAAAAGAGACTCAGGGTTTCTCCTTTTCAACACCATTTGCACTGACCTCTTTTTCTGGCTTCCCAGTGAAAGGATTAAGGACTCAGGAAGCATATGAAAGAAATGGCTTGTTTTGCTGGAGAGGGTGCTTAGGCCTTCATGGGAAAAGCCATGAAGGAGCTTCCAGCACTCTCTTCC
This sequence comes from Chaetophractus vellerosus, assembly GCA_004027955.1. Lineage (NCBI taxonomy): Eukaryota > Metazoa > Chordata > Mammalia > Cingulata > Chlamyphoridae > Chaetophractus > Chaetophractus vellerosus. The sequence goes on from PVKH010011200.1 coordinate 4,267, forward strand.
TAGGAGTTCTCCAAATCCAGGACTCTGTCCAACCCTGGGTCATCCTGTAGCAATGTGCATAGTGGTATCTCCACTATGCTCCACAATTGCTCACAGAGTGTGTACTCTCACTTTCTTTCATTTGTTCCCTCAAGTAAGCACATCCCAGGAGTCAGCTAGAAGACGTTGTGTGAGCTCTCACAAACAGTAGTGTGCTGAAGCACTGGGGCAATTCATTAACTACCACTCTAATCAACTAAATCATTTATCTCAGCTTCCAGAAGGGTCCACTCTCTTCTGAGAATGTAGCCCATGACAATGTTTTCATCCTTACTTGTGACACCTTGTGGGTGTTTAGCTAAACAATAAATACACTCACTCTTAAAAAAATGAAAACAGAGTCAGGCAATAGATGAATGCTCCTTTCTTTCTTCTAAATTTCCCTAGAGGAACTTCCTTCTCATTCTGAAGTTTATGTGATATAAAAATCATCTTCAAGTGCACTGGAAATATTGAAAATAATTTCATTGACTTATGATGATAAGTGACAATAACTGGGCCTCACTTCTTGTTACTGAACTGAGTTGGATTTAATTCCAGAACTCATATTGACTATGAAGTGAACTTGTTTTCATTATCTTTGTTTTGATTGTAATTTTGCAGTGGTTTCAGTGAAGAACAGATGAAAGAAATCCTTAGTGGATTATCATTAACATTTATATAGAAACAAAAGTGGAAGGTACACAGCAAGAAGACAGTTGTCAAGAGAAGAGTCCCAGAGCTTCTACTTTTCTAGTTCTTCCTTCCTCTGTCATTCTACAAGATCATTATCTTCAATATTTTTCAGAACACTCTGCCCAGGAGTGGTCTGGAAAACAAAGAAGCTTAAAGAATAAATTCTGCTAGATGAAACATAAGTGCACTGAGAGACAGAGATGGAAGCAGCTTCACAGAGAATTTAGCAAAGAATCACCATGTGATCCTCAGGGACCACTCAGTCCTCGCCCCCATAGCCACACACATGGTGGGTTTGGATTCTCAGCCTACACACTGCTGTTGCTGGTTTTGGTGGGTTTCCAGGTTATTGGATACGTCACATAAAGGAATTTAAGGACATGCCATATTTTAAGCAAGCGAGTAAAGAGTTTATTGTGAAATGAAAGAAAGTGAGAGTACACACTCTGTGAGCACGAGAGACTTGAGTGTGGGCGTGCTCAAGGGTGAGAAGCCCGCTAGGGCTGAGGCTGCGGCCTTATTTAAGGCAGGCCTTTCCCCCATCCCCCTTCTTTCCTCCATGCTGAGTATGCAGAAGGATTGGAAACACAATGTTTTTATTGGTTCTGAGTGTCTGCTGGCATGAGTGGGGGTCAGGGGAGGAGGTACGAATGGGCTTATGGTTATCTATTGTCTTCAAGTTTTTGGCCTTGGCGGTTGACTCCTCCCTTGTTGGCACAGGCAAAAGTGGGCAACCATGAGCAGGAGTTTTACACAGAACTGACTGTCATTATTGCCCTAGTGCTTTCCTATGGCCCTTCTTTCTCTCAGGTCCCTGTTTTAGGCTGCCTCGCTATGGCACCTAGAAGTTGATGGGAAACCTATAGCCACCTTAGGCATAGCCTGTAGGTTGCGAGACTTGGACCCCTGCAGCCCATGAAATGTTTGCACACTAGTCAGCCCTTAGGGAAGCCAGGTGATACTGCTCAGATGAGGTAGGATCTGGGCTTAATACCACCATACTCCCCCTGGCGCCCTACATTAATCCCTGTATTCCCACTCAGGAAGCTGCTATCAGAAAGTCAATATGACAGCTCCCAGAGCAGAATGAAAAATCAATTTCAGACTTTTAGGAAAGCGCATCCTAAAACTTTCCACCAGAGGAGGAAGCAGTAGATGGTGAGCAAAGCCAACAGAGCACAGAAATGGCAGGGATTAAGCCTTGGTTTAACTGCGATAATTAGAGTATCAGATGGGATTGTTCATCAGCAAGTAACAGAAAATCCACTATAAGAATATTTATTGTTTACTTAATAAAATCTTGGAATAGGGAGGCCCCAGATTGGGTCAGCATCTCTACAACACAATGACACTGGACCAGAGTCTTTGCAATTCTCTTGACCTTCTCCTCATGGTCACAAAATGGTTGCCACAACTCCAGGTATCATGACCTCACAAAACCATTTCTAAAGGCAGGAATGGTTAATTATAATAATAGCTAACATTTTTTGAGCACTTACTATATATCTGGCACTATCCTAAGCGCTATATATGTATTAATTCATTTAATTCTCACAGCAACCTAACAAGTTATATCTATTATTATCTTCTTTTTCAGATTAGGAAAATCAAAGCACAGAACGAATAATCAACTTTCTAAGGGTCACACAGACAAGAAGTGGTAAAGCTGAGATTCAAACTCTGGCAGCTAGATAGTGTCAAGACAATTCTCAGTTAGGGAGGAGTTCTTCTCTGAAGCCCCTAAGCAGACTTTATCTTATACTTCATTGTTTAGAACTGGCTGCAAGAGAGGCTGAGAATGCAAGTATTTGTCTATTATTTCAAACTTAAGGAAGATGGGGGTTATGAATGTCAGTTGAGTAGCCAACCAACAGTGTCTGCCATCCTTACAAAAGGAACAGTACCCTTTGTTATAGGGGAAAGATCCTTTTGCCGTAAGCACTTAGGTGAAAGTTTGTGGTCACAAGGCTATTTGGCCTACTGCCATAGAGGGAAAAAACAAGCTCCGCCTCAGGGACAACCAGAAATGGCAAAAATGCCAGCAGCCTGACAGTCTTATCTTCCAACGAGACACTGGAGTGTCTGTCTGTGCATAAGCAGTTCTTATTAAATTATTCATCCTGATTTAATGGGGAGGAAATCAGATGCAACAGGTGTGGTTCTTCCGGCTTGTTGAATGGCTTTAAAAAGAGTTTTCAGATACTGGTTGCCTCAGGGAAAATAGCAGGAGGACAAATCAGCTGTATTTTAAGCTAATTACTGAAATGCTACAATACCTGTCGAACAGGAACTTTTTGTTCCAGAGTCAATGGTCATAGCATAGAACTCTGGAAAGGAAGAATGTTACATAGGCAATTTGCTTTACATATAAGCCAAAAAAGCCTCTGTTTACAAGACATGGTCACATTCCAGGTGTTACTGTAAGCTGCTTGTAAACTCTGGTAGAATCTCATTTTAATAAGCTTGAAGAGACTTACAAATTGCTACATTAGATCTAAATCTCATTAAACTTGAATCCTATTGCTATAACATGCAAAATATACTATACCATTTCCTGGGTTTAAAATTCAGTTGCACAAAACAAATATTAGGTGTAGGATTCATTTGCAAATGACGTGGGAAGAAGGAGGAAGAGGTGGGCACAAAAGGATGTGCTTGGCTTGTTCCAACACATTAGAGCCAGAGAAGGTAAATGATACTACATCCCTATTATTATAATGACTGTATTCGAATGCAAAACACAATATCTTAATGAAATATGACATGTTTTTCAAATGTTAGGTGGTTATGTTTTGCAATTTTATAAAATGCATGATTGTTTTTTTCCCCAATTTTTTTCTCTCTCTTTTGGTCAGCGGCTCATTGTATTTTTAGTACTGACAGCTATTGAGTGCTATAAAGTGAGCAGGGTTTTGAATTGCCATTATCCATTCAGAAAATAGTTAAAGGTACACCAAAGACAGTCTATAACTGGAGGATGCTGACAGCTTACCAAACAAATCTGCTCAGCTCCACTATTTTCTCTCCCTGGCTCTAGAGAGAGCCACTTTCCCTTAACCTACCAAAGCCTCAGTATTCCTATCTGTAAAATAGGGAAGTGGACTCCATGATCTGTCTCTGGGGCCTGTGATTTCTAGGACCTTTGGAGTTCTAAAATTCTATGATTTTATATAACCTTGGCCAGGATTTAACAAAAGCCCCACATTTTATAAATACCACTAAAGCATAAACTGACATGCTTTTCCATATGCTGCTAAGAATATTTAACAAAGCAGATAAAAAGCTATATGAAAAGGAAAATATCTTCATTCAAAAGATGGATGACCAAAAGGATAAAGATTTGTAAATGCTTTGTGTGACTGGGATTTTTTCTCTCTACCATGTTTCCTGAATCCACACTGACAAACAATGTTAATATGTGAAGCTCTCCCAAAGCTTGGAGATAGCCTTATTCGGTTTGGATGTTAAAATGACATTCTCCTTACATTAAGTTTTATGAATGGAAGGTTAATGAAATTATGCATGTTTCAGTTTTAACTCTGCAGGTTATTTTGTAATAGGGAAGAGACGGTCTTACCTTTAATTTGGTGTTTTATTAGATTAAATGCATTTCAAAGGAATGGCCACTTTATTCTGCTATTCTGTATTATATTCACTAGGGAGAGGGCATGCTAAATGCTTTCTCTTATTGATTCATTTAGGAATCTCCTGTTTCCAGGGAATGCCATATGATAAGCCCATATTTTGCACATAGAAGAAAAAAAACTATGAATTTCTTTAAAAATAAGGTCCTAAAACTGAGGCAGGAATTTTCTTTTTCCTGTGGTTTGTTCTCATCTCATTTAAAAAACAAAATTTAAGGCAGCATGTCCCTTAAATCAGTAGTTCTCATCTGGGGGGCTTTTGGCATGTGTGTGTGGGGGGGAATATTCAGTTTGCATGAGTGTCCCATGCAGTGCAAGGAATTTAGCATCCATTAAATATCAGAAGAGCCCTCTAATCATTGTGACAACCATAGCGACCCCCCATATGTTTCCAAACACCAACTTCTCTGAAAGAGTTCTAAATGGGAGTATTCCTCTGGAGTTAGGAAGCCTGGCAATAAATGGCTAGTTTTCAGAAACCCAGAGAGGGTCTCTGAAATGTGTCTGCAAGTGGAGAAATGTATCTTCACTCATTCTGGCCACTTCTCCCGTTAGTGCACCTTCGGATGCTGACACTTATATCAAGAGAAAAAGCATATGACAGGAGATGTTTAAGAATCACATGGCTTATAAAAAAATCATACACTTTTCCTTGCATGCTCTTCCTAGACATTAAATCAGGATGGAAACTTTCTTCATGTTACTTGGTACAAAATGTAGACGTGTTTCTTTCATACTCTATAGAATAGAAAAACTGACTGGGTCCACCATAAAATAACCCTTTAAAAGGGTCATTTCCTGCATAATAGGAAATACACATGGACTCCATGCAGGAGAACCAGCAGATTTTGCTTCCATGTTCCAAATTCTTCTGTGGTGTCAGGGTTTTGAATTCCAATAAAATTCAACAAACAAGTTTTGAGTACTAAATGAGACAGATGCTCCATTGGGCCCTGGGAATGTAAAAGATGAATTGGAGGCTCACAAATGTGCCTGGAAGACTGATTTTTGGATAACCAAGGTGTAAAATAATAAACATCACTATCAAGGTGCATTTATAAGCTATGCATGATAGGTAAAGGAGCAGTTTATTTCACCTACACATAGGGGAATAGTTGAGAGAAAGAGAGGTCTGGCAGATGCAGAGAAAGCTTCAGAGAGAAGATATCTATTGAGTTGGGCCTTGAAGGATAAATGGGTGTTTTCCAGGTAATGATGGGGTAGGGAATGGCATTCCAAGCAGAGAATAACATATTTATGTTCACAGAAATGTGAAAGAGAATAGAGAAAATCCATTGTGGTAGGGAATTGGTGGAAGAGTGAAGGGGAGGGGTAAAAGGTGAGTTGGGGTGGCAGGGAATAGAGGACATGATACATCAGGCTAATAATAATAATAGGAAGAAATAACCAATTTAGGTTTTTTTAACCAAGAAAGTAAAATGATCAGACTTAGAGGGGGACAAGAGTTATGATGGCAGTATAGAAGATGGGTAGATATAAACTTCAACCAGGAACACCAGTTAAATGACAGTTACCATAACACTTCACTCAGAAGCCCTCATTCATAAGAAGACTTAGGAAACCAAGTCAACCCATAGCAAATTGAACGCAGATAATACATGTGAAGATTTTCATCGGTGGATTTTTTAAAATGATTTGCCCAATTCCTGATATTCCAAGTGCCTGTCTCAACTTCTTAACTACTGTTCCATTCTGAAAAAGAAAGCTTGAAGCAATTTCTTTACACCAGCCCACCATGTTTGCATGATATATTCCCACTACCATATCCACAGTTGATTGAGTCAGAGATTCATACAAGGTACAAAAACAGCCATGGATAGCCTGAGTGGACTGGCTCTAGGGTTCTGGCCAAGAACAGGTGCCCTTGATTGACAAGGGCTATTTAATGGTCAGATTCTCTCAGGGAGTCAGAGCACAAGACATGGAAAGACACTCACAGAAAACACAATGGCAAAGAAGCCAAGAGACACAAAGAGAAAAGCCCACAGAAGCTCTGAGTAAGAAGAAACCAGGAGGTGCAGAGAAGAGCAGAAATGCCAGTCAGAAGCAGCAGGAAAGAAAGATGCTGTGGCAGTGAGGAGCTGAGTCCTGCCGGCGGGGTAGCCAATGGCCCCTCCTGAGGGCTGCTTCTGAGCCTCCGGGACTATCGTCCCACAAGTAGAGCCCCTCTTGTCACCTGAGCCAGGTTCCAGTGCCAAGAAGCTGGCTGTAGTTCTGCTCAAATTGTTTCCAGCTCTCTCTTACTTCCTGTATCTCTAAAATATAAATTCAAATTAATTGAGATAACTTGTGTGTCTTTGTTTCTTGCAAACTAAAGGAAACTAACACATCTCACTGAGTGAGATGGTGGCATTTCTTCACAGTTAGTAATAAAAACAGCCACTATTTACTGAGTGTTCACTATGTGCCATGCACTGTAACAAGAGTTATATGTGCCTGATCTCGTGTATCCCCACACAATCCTATGAGATAGGTTCTTGCATTATCCCCATATTATGGATGAGGAAAGGACTCAGAGAGGTGAAATAGTAACCAATGTCATGCAGCTAGTGAGTGGCAGAACTGGGATCTGAATAGGTCCATTGGGTTCTAGAAATGCCATTCTTGGCTCTTGTACCTTTATGGCAGGGATGGTTAGCTGTGCCCCCAAATTTATGTTCCCCCTTCCATAGAACAGAGTTATTGTGGGGAGTTGCTGCCTAGCTGGTCACTATATCCCCCAGCCTTCCTTGCTTCTGCCTTTTGCCAATGGCACTGTCACCTGTGGGCACAGTGCACTTCTGCAGCCTCTCCTCTTCTGCCAGCTGAATGGGGATATTGGTCAGGCTTCAGGGAATAACAGCCACAATGTGGAAAAATCTGAGTCCCCGAGTCATAACATGGAAGAAAACCTCTGTGCAAACAGGAACAGCCTGTATTGTATTACTACATGAGCAAGAAATAAACTGAGAATTTGGAGTATATTTGTTTTGCAGTCTATAACACTTATATTGCCCTCTTTTCTTGCCTTAGGGGTCGAGTTCAGTACAACAGGCTTAAAGCTTGAACCTCTCATGTGTCCTGATAGTTTACCCAATACATTATTAAATGACTGAGGGGACTACCTCAGACTGCAGCGTTTTTCCATATCAAGAGCTTCTCCTTTTTATTCAGCATAACTGAAAAACCAGAAGGTGTCATAAACACAGAGTTTGTTTGTAAACACATTGTTCTCATATGTTCACAAAATCCTTGAAAACTCAGGAGGAAAAATCAGCAACAAAGCTTTGAGCCTAGTAGCACCTCTCATCTGTTAGAGGCCTCCATTCTAGTCCAAATTATATTTAGATATCACTTCCGACTTTACACCTCCGCCTGCTGAATTGCAGCCACCTTTGGTGTGAAACACAGCACCTGTTTAATGGGCCCACAAGAGATGACGCAATTGTTTTCAATAGTAAGCAAAAGAGTAACACACCTGGGAAAAGACAGCGTGACTGGAAAGGAGAAAAGCCAGGGATTTGGAGAGTTTGCCTGTACTACCATTCCCAGTTGAGTGTGTCACTGATGTGGGCAACTGGGCTAGATCCCACTGGGACCCTCGAGGGAGATGTAGATTGCACCTCAGAATTATCTACCTGAGGAATAGAGGGGAGAGCATTTACCCACTACTTCCCCCTCCCGTCCCCCATCAGTCAGGGGTTGCCCTGTGGGATGCTTAAACCTTTGCCCTTCCTGGTTGCATTTGTGAAAGCCAGTTCCAGCAGGTATACTGCACTCGGGCATTGGAAGGAGCCCATTAAGTTAGGAGCGACTACAAGGCGGGGTACCAGTGCTGCCTGACACAGACCTCAGTGCAAGAAAATGCAGGTGGGATTTGAGTCTGGTAGTTTCTAATGACTAAAGTCCAATGCCACAGCCAACGCCACTGCTTACCTGGTCTGGGGAAAAGAATGCAGGCCTTGCAGCTTGTCTTAGGCAAACCATTTAAAAGCTGTGCCACAGTTTATTTCCAAAATAGGAATATTAAACTAATTCATTATTTCCCAAAGTGTATTCAATGGTATGCTAATGTTGCAGAAGTTAACAGGTATAACTGGGAAAGGGGGGGGGGGTTATGGCCAAATAATATTGGTAAATGGAGTTAAACAAAGTTATACAAATTTCTTCACCAAAGAGTATCTCAGAGCCTTTATATATAATATATACTGCACAAGATCCATTATCTGAGAAGCATCTCATAGAACTAGGTTGCATCTTATGCTAATATATATTAAGCCTCTACTATTTGCCAGGCATCATGCTTAGAACATCTCCTGTGTTCTTTCATTCATTAATCTATTCCAAAAATATTTGTTGGGCTCCTGCTACGTACACCACAGTGTTCCTGGCACTGGGAATATCTCCATAAACAAGACAAGGTGCCTGATTTTATCTTGTAGATGAAGCAGGGGGAAGGCAAACAATAAACAAGTAAACAGACACATGAACAAAAAATTGGCATGCATCATTTCATCTTATTCTCACAATAATTCATGAGACAGGGACTATTTTTATCATGTGTATTGTATAAATAATGAGACTTAGAATTAGAGAAACATAACGTCATAAAAGAGGAAATGCCAGAGCTAGGACTATATCTGCTCTAAGGTCTGCTTTAAAATTTTTTTTTTTTTAAACATCAGAGAGGGACATAGAATTGGATTCATCAGTGTGCATGGTCCATTACATACCTTGTCATTGATCCACATGACACTCAGGCCTATAACCATAGTGGGCTTAACCACTCTGCTCCATTGTCTCTTCCACCATCCTGAAGGTCAGGTGCAAAACACCAGTTTGAGAAACAACAGAGATAGCCTGGAGGAAGGACCTTTCAGCTCTGAGACAAGCAGTAGTAAATGATTTCACTCATCTACACACTGGAGAACCAGAACTCAAATGATGGAGTAGTGATGGTATTGCCAAGTACTGCAAAGTGTGTTTTGACTTAGGCTTCTCAACAATACTGAGTACACTTAGAACATCTTACCATAATAATTAAATTTTTTCTCTATAAAAAGTAATTTATATTTATGGACATTCCTGCAACTTTAATAATCTTTGGAGTGACTTGTCAGTGATAAGCTGATTTAAAAAGCATTTACTTTATCTTGACACCTTCCTTTGAAGAAAATCAAATATCCAGTGCCCACTGTTGATGATCCTTTGGTCTGTGACTTCACTATTGGAAATAATAAAGCAGGGAAAAGAGGATTTTACTTTCTGTCTATGGCCTATTGAAATGGTCAGAATTGTTGAATGTTACAAACAATAAAATATCCTTTGAAGATATGAACCATTTGTAAGTAGATCATGCTTTCTTAAATGCTTTGATATTTTTACCATTGAAAGATTATTTGTTTAGATCTAAAGGATCTACTCTGACTTTAAAACTTCCTAACCAAAAGAAATTTGGTAGAGTTAATTCTTGTAAACTTCCCACATAGTTGGAAACATCACACCCACACCCACATATATACCCCCTCCATACACACACACATACACACACACAGCCCATTCTTTTCTTTTTTTTTTTATTTATATATCCCCCCCTTGTTGCTTGTGCTCGCTGTGTTCATTTGCTTTGCATTTTTTTCTGTGTCTGCTTGTCTCCCCCTGCTGCGTCATCCCGCTGAGTCAGCTCACCGCACGGGCCGCTTGCCTTCACCAGGAGGCCCCGGGGTTCGGTTCCTATGTGGTAAACCGGAGCCCAACCAATTGAGCCACAGCCGGTTCCCCCATTATTTTCATATACTAGAGTGAACAATTTGAAAAATGGAGAAGGGAGACAGGTTGCTCTTACAGATTACACACTTATCTTTCATTTCTGACTGAGACCCAGTGAAGGTGACTTAGAATGTATTGGATACTTCACTGGAAGAATGTTGAAGCCCCAACAATTCTGTTTTGCCACTAACTCCTCAAGAAATTCCCAAAATCTAGTCCCCTGCCTCCCTATAAAATATGGTAATCTGTGCTCAGACTTTTCATCAAACAGGGAGTAATTATACAACATTCAAGGAGATTATCAAAGGAAATGCATTCCTTGTTCTAAAAGGACAATGGCCATAATAGAAAACTAAATTGCAGATGATTACAAAACGAAAAGGGCATGTAAATTGTGAGGTAGAAAATTATAATATAAAGCAAAGGCCAGCTCTCTGGTCCTTGAAATTATTGATTCAGGATACCTGGGCCCTGGTTAAGGGGAAGTAAATGTTGAAGTTTTAATTCTTATCTTGAACAAAGAGGAGACCATTTGCCACCTTTACAAGAATTCTGTGGATACTTACGCAAAGTCAGAAAAAAGGGAACATGGCCTTATAAAGGAAATATTTGTCTATCTGACTAGAATAAACTCAGAGTTAGAACTGCTTTCAAGCAATGCCTGGGATAGTAAAGGTCTGGTGTTGTCTGTTCTGGAAGGAATTTAATCCAACCAGGTGCCCCCCAGGGTTTGATCCTTTCTACCACATTTCCACCAATTTTTTTTTTTAATTTTAGTTTTTATTTTTTTATTAGAGAAGTTGTGAACTTACAAAACAATCATGCATTATGTGCAGGATTCCAATACATCGCCCCTCAACCATCACTTTACATTGTTGTCCACCAAGTTTAGACCTCTCCAAAGTCAAAGACCTCCTCTAGTCTGAGACATTTTTAGGATGACTCAAACTGAATACTTCTCAGCCTAAAATTCCCCTTCAGTCATTAAAAGAAACTACCTGCAATAGGTACAAGTGGCTAATTTTTCCATCCATGAATTCATCAAACGTTTAATAAGTATCTGCCATGTCCAAAGTAAATTACACTTTGTCATAGAGCTTTCAGTTTAGTGTGAGAGAGAAAGTCATAGGAAACCACAGTTTGGTAGTTAATGGAGCAGGAACATGATCTGGGAGCACAGAAGAGAGATACTTAAGAAGACCTTGGGAAGTCAGTGAAAGCTTCAAGTTGCCAAGCAACAATGACTTATAAAAAAGGGATTCAGAATTGAATAAAAATTTCCCTTTACGCATGTCATTCCTTCGGTGTTTGAGTGCGCAGAAACTCCTTTTAGAAGTCTATCTTATTTCTTTTACCCAAATACTGCCACCTCAGGCTGTGGTGGGTTGGGTGACTGGCCCTGAGGACATATTGGGGGCTCTTTGCTTACCCTCGCTAAGTCTTACAGGTCATTGGTTACTTGCTGTCTGAATTCTTTTCCAGGCTTGGTACAAAGGCAGTGCTGGGCGCTGGTCCAATTGAAGAGTTTGGCCTTCATCATTGTCTTTCAACCAAAGCTCAATGTCAGCTTTGTCTCTTTTGTTACACTGATAGCCTGCACTAATCAAATTTAACATTTTCATCCTTCCATTCATTTTCTATAGCTATTATCTCTTTGCTACTTGTTACTATCTTCTCAGAAGAAATGGATTTTATCTAAGGCGGAAGAAGTGGTGGAGAAGAAGCTGGTTACAGAGGATTTATCAAAGCAGAGATTTACATAAATGTAATCAATATCAATTCAACAACAACAAAAAAAAACCTGTCTACTATGTCCTGGGTATGAGTAACTTAAATTTGGGCTATATAGCTTGAGATATATGCAAATAAATGAGCAGAAGATTAGATAGATGGTTAGTTGGATATATGGATGAATGGTTGCATAGATGGATATAGATGGAAGGACAAACAGACAAGCAGGTACTAAGGGTTACAAAGATGATTAAGACACAGCCTCTTGCCTCTAGATTCTCATCAAAGAGAAAACAATTCACACCGTGGTGGGATATACCCTGTAATTCCATTGCCACAAATCTAAATCAAAACTTCCAGGTGCTTATGGCAGAATTTTTGAAAATGAGATTGCCAGAGAATGAGAACTTAAGTTTACTCTACCTACCCAAGACAAAATAAAATCTTAAAATAACAAACTAATTCTGATCAGAAAAAGAGGGATGTCTTCACAAAGGTGTAGATACATGGGTTGGCTCTGAAGGACAAGCAGGAATATTTTATCAAGCAGTCAAGAAGGGCAGAGCATTGAGATAGAAAACAGTGAGCAAGACCTGGAACTGGATAAACTTGTCTGGTGAGGCTGGAGGGTTGGGGGTCTGCCCTGAGGGGCTGGGAGATGAGGCTCAAGAGGGGAAATATGGCTAATAGTGAAGGAAATTTGTTCTGTGGAAAATGAGGTGACACAGATGAAGGGTTCTCTATACTCAAATGGAAAGGAGCATGAGGGCATCTGAGAAACAATGTACCTTGAGCTCCAGGAGGCTAGAGACCATGCCTTCTAGTTCAACTCAATTCTGCAAGTAAACAATAAAGCTTAGAGGAACCTTAGATATGCTCTAGTGTCTACTCCAAAACCCCTCAGTCTTCAACTGAGAAAACTTAATGACTTAAAAGACTCACATAATATATTACTTAGTGATAAAACTGAATTCTTACTTTGCCACTTACTATCTCTGTGGCTTTAGGCAAATCACTTAAACTCTCCAAGCCTTAGTTTCCATCTGTAAAATAGAGTCTATTCCTAAGGTTTTTGTGATGAATCTGTGATAATACATCTAAAGTGCTTAGTACAATACTGACACTTAGGAGCTCTTTATTGAGGAAGAATTTAATAATAGTAATAAATAGTATTATTAACAAAAAGAGTAATAAGGGGGCGGGCTGTAGCCCAGTGGATAGGGTGCTGGTTCACCACATGGGAGGCCCCGGGTTCAGTTCCCGGGGCCTCTCCGAGCGGGCAGACCGCCTTGAGAGGGCAAGCCGCCATGGGCAGAGCAGAGCCACTGTGGGTGGGGAAAAAAGCCACCACAGGCAGGGGGAGACAAAACAGACACAGAAGAACACAAAAATGAACACAGCAGGAACAAGCAGAAAGCGGGGGATATGTAACAACAACAAAAAAAGTAATAACTACAATACCACCAAAGCTCCCTGTTACTGTCCAATGTTCTTTTATTTATGCCAGTAGGGCCCAAACTATCATTTGAATCACTTGGGGTATTTTTAAAAGTTACAGATGTCCTGGCCCCACCCCAGAACCACTGGATCCAAAAGTTAAAGTGTTTAGGGAATCTGAACTTGTGAAAAGCTGATCCTGATAATAACAGCCAGGATTAGAAACAACTACCCATATTTCCTGCTGTGCAAACTCTAGTCTTTAGATGAGAATATAGAATAATTTTCTATCATTTTCTAATGGTTCAG
>PVKH010011201.1:0-17868 GCA_004027955.1 Chaetophractus vellerosus
AAAGCTTCATTGGCCTGGGTAGGTACTTTGGTTTCTCTGCTTTTTTTTTTTTTTTTCTTTTCTGAATAACTCTTAGTTTTCCAGATAAGACAAAAGTCAGAAGAAACCTCTTTAGAAACTAAAGTGAATCCCATTTGGCAGCTCAGAAGACTGAATGAAAGAAAATGTTTAGCTAGAAGAACCAATGTTAACTTTCCTTATAATATTGCTAGGGAATGATCCATGTTTTAGGGTTTGTGTACATCGTTGTTGGTCAGGTCACTCTGATTACAGAAAGTCAAATAAGTGACAAGTTATAGTCAGGATTTACACAGAGAGTGACTGGGAATTCAGAGGCTGAAATGGAGAGAATTTAGAGAAAATTGGCTGCACACAGGTGGTGAATATAAAATGTGGTATGAAGAAAAACTGCAGTAAAAGACTTGATAAAGTACTTTTTTTTTTTTTTTTTTTAAGGTAGGCATATTCATTTGTTTACTTCTCTGATTTCCTTTGAGGTTACAGACAAAACTGTCCCTAAAATTCTACCAAGGCCACAGTTTTTTGTGTTCAGATTACCAAATCTGAAAGACCTGAAGTGTTTGTTCTAGTTCTCAGTGCTCTTTTTCCTCTTTGGAATAGTCAGAACAATCTTTTTAATAGTGAAACTAAACCATGTTTTTCTTTTTCTTGAGAATGAGCTTGAGGCAACCTGGCATTGTGTGGAAATTAATAGTGGAGGTACACCTTTGCCCTCCTCCTCCTGGTCTGGTCTGGCCTTGTCTTCTTTTTTCTTTTCTCTTTTTTCTCTTCTTTTTTTTCTCCTCTCTTCTCATCTTGTCTCTTTTCTGAGTTTCATTTGAATTTCCACAAGCCTCTTACTCTTATCTATACAAATCATGCCACTGATTTTATTGAGCACAAGTACCAAACAGCATTTCAATAGAAGTATCATTGTTTAACATTCTTCAGATTTGCGTTTTAAACACAGCATGGAAGCCCTTTGCATCTGAGGAAGGGGACAGTGAATGTTGGGCTAGGTAGTCATTGCCACAACCAGGTATGGGTTTGAGAACTTAATTTATTTTCTTTTAAAAATCCATGAAGTGAAGGGGATTCTTCCCTTTACTGATGGGGAAACTGAGGTACAGAGTAATTAAGGCTTTGCCCAAGGCTGCACAGACTCTAGTGTCCTAGCGCCGCGTGCACTTCTTAAAGTGCTGCGTTGATATGGTGATTAGAAAGGAGACCTCCAGGCCAGTGCATGCCCCATCCCTGTTTAGTGTTGGCAACCATTTGAATTTAAGTGCCAATGGACAGGTTGTATACCACTATTACCACCCCTCTTCTAGGAGTTTGCAGCCTTTTAATGTGAACTCTGGATGCTCTCTGCTCAAAATATTAATAGTTGGCATCTTGAAGGCACTTATGATCTTTGTTCAGGTGGGCAGGTGCCTTGGATAATGAATGCCGGTTGAATGTAACACTTTTACACCAGCCTTTATGGCTCTGGATCAGCCCTGTCTTCGGAACTACTGTGCTTTAGGATCCTGCCTTGAAAATTTTTTAGTATATAGTCCCCTTTCCTGGATTAGCCTAAAGACATCTTCTTGACTGAGATTGGTAGCTTCAAATCTGAGAGTGACTGATGTGATTAGGCAGAGTAGTTTTTTTTTAACAGTTTATTTTGAAGTATATCATTTATACGTGAACATACATAAACTATAAGTGTTCAGTTAACATCATGAACTTAGAAAACAAACATGCATAACATCATACAGAGCTCCCACCATCACCCCCCCACAAACACCCTGCAGTGTTGTGAAACATTTGTTAGTGTTTCATGAAAGTGCATTAAAGTATCACTACTAACTATAGTCTGTGTCTTCCTCCCCTATTTTTTTTTAAAGGATTTATTTACTTACTTTTATCTATTTTTACCCTCCCCCTCATTTTTGCTGTTTCTCTGTCCATTCACTGGGCAACTGTCCGTTTCCTGCCCTCTCTCCTCATCCTTCTCCTTTCTTCACTGAGATTCGATCCTCGGAAGCTCTGATGTGGGACAGAGGCGTCCTACCACCTGCGCCACCTTAGTTCCTGGTTTTTTGGCACGTCTAGTCTTGGCTCTCCCTTGTGTCACTTTCCTGTTACATCATCATCTTGCTGTGTTGCTCACGGGGCCTGGTGGCCCATGCGCCTTCTATATTTTTCTTTTCTTTTCTTTTCTTTTCTTTGTTTTTTTACCGGGAGGTCCTGGGGATCAAACCCATGTGCCTCCATATGGGAGATGGATTCCCAACCATTTGAGCCACATCTGTTCCCCTGTTATATCTCTTAAGTTTGACCAAAGATACATATAGTTACAGTCATTTCCCATACAGGGTGGTCATATAATAAATCAGGCTTAGTTTATCACCAGCATTCCAAAAACCAGACCTAGGGAGAAGAACTAGGTTTGGGGACACATACATGGTTTCTAATATAGTGAAAGTTTAGCTACTGTGATTATCACAAAATCAGGACAGTGAGAATATTCAAATTATGTAGAGTAGTTTTAAAGTGAGGTTTAGACATACAGCTTCTAGGTGGTTGCTGTTTCTTTCTTTTTTTAAAGTATGTGGCTTATTTTTTTTCACTCACATTGGATTTTTTAAGGAGGTACCGGGGATTGAACCCTGGACCTCGTACATGGGAAGCAGGCACTCAACCACTTGAGCTACATCTACTCCCTTCTTTCTTTTTTTAAAGATTTATTTATTTTTATTACATATCTCCCCTTTCCCCCCGCTGTGGCGACGCGCCAAGACTGGTCACTGCGCAGGCGCGGCTTTCCCTGCTTGTGGGCGGCTTCTGCTTCCAATCACGGCCGGCGCTGTTTCTTTCTTAAACTCTGCCCAGTTTTTCCTTTTTTTAAAAAAAAATTCAGTAAAAAATTTGGAAATATCTTGAAGGGTCTTAAAAGGTGAACTCTTATAAAAGTGGTTGATCTCAGTCCCCTGTCACTCCTCTTGCTGATCCTTTAGGTTTTCTGACTTTTATTGACTACACATTGTTATTAAGTTATTTTACCTATTAGTTGTGAGATATGACTATGCTATTTGATCCATGGTTATACAGTAATTATGGGAGGAAATCGCTGGAAAAAACCTTTTAGTCTGTCTTGTTTCTTTTTAGTCACTGAAGTTCCTGGCTTTTTTTTTTAATTCTTTTTTTCCTTCAGTGGTTTTGGTCCATTTCTTATGAGTGACATGCTTTCAAAGCTCAGGTCTTATGAGTGACATGTTTTCAAAGCTCAGAACACATTTTACATACTATGTTGTTACTTCTAAGGAGATGGTTCTTTGGAGAAATTTCTCCTTTCCTTTGCCATGTGAACCTTTGGATCAAGTATTTATTTAAGAAAAGTTGTAACAGCAAATATTTATTGATTGCAGGCTGCCTCTTTGGCTTCCCTTCTAGAGAATATTCTTGCTACTTTTTGTTACAGTGTGGAAGGGGTGATAAGGCATATTTAGAAGCTGCAATTATGAGATTTACTACATGCCGTTAGAATCTGTGAGAATCAGGGAAGTGCCTGCCATCCTCCTGACTGAGGTGGGCTGACGGTTCTTCGAAGAAGTGAGCGGAAATGTGCTTTCCTTGAGGGAGGAACCAAATGCTTGGGACATGGGAGTTGTGTTTGGAGGCTGTCAGTCTGGGAGCTTGGGATATCTGCACGGAATCTATGTGAGAAAAAGGCTGGCACCAAACCCTAGATGGTCTCAAAGACATTAGTAAATAAGCAGTGGGGATCTCGTTAAGGTTATGCAGGGAGAGGAGGTATAATAAGCTTGGTAGTGTTGTCCCTTGGTTGGGTGAGCATGTGGAAGATGTGAAACCAGTTAGGGAAGATTGCAGTCATTTTAGACTTGAGGTAATATGATATGAAATCAGATGGGAAGAGATGAGTGGTTGGGGCTGGAAGCCATTGCAGAGGTGAAATCACCATGCTGTAGTATGGGGCTGGGAGGAGAGCAGACCAAGGTTTTGATCCTGGGAGAATAGTTGTGTCATCAATAAAGGGAACCCATGAGGAGGGAAGCAGGTTTGGCAGGTAGAAAGGTGAATTTGGTCTATTGATTTAAAAGGTTATTAGTGCTACCTTATTATTAGATATGCCACAGATTGCTTTTTCTTTTACTCCTGTGCATTTAGATAGTAAATATTCCTTGGTGCTTTATCAATCACTGTAACCAGAATATCTGGATGTAACTTTGTAAACATTTACCGTTATTTTGAATAGCATTGATGGAGATGCTAGTTTCTAGATTTAAAATCCCAGCACTTTCCTTATTATTAACTACTTTCATAATATGAACTTGATAAGAAAATACACTTGACCATGCCATTGCAAGTTTTTATAATGGCATGTTTTCATTAGGAGAATTTGATACGGAGTTGAAATTGGCTTTTACTTTACAAACAAAATGAAGATTAAATTCTCATTTCAGCCTAAGATATCGGAGAGAACCTGTATTCCTTCAGAAAACTAATGGTTTAAAGTAGAATATAATGAATTTGCAGCTTGCAAAAAGGTGCAAGTTAAATGTAGAGAACCATTTAGCTTAGAAAAGGGAATATCAGGGAATTATTTTAAGTAATGTGAAGTATTGTGTGTAGACTACAAGAATCATGTCATCTTGGTGTCCTTTTATGTCAGCAAATGTAAGGATTGGAAAATAAGCCCATGGAACTTCATCATGCACTTGGAGGGTTTTTAGTAGTTCATCAAAGGAAGTGGGATTTGGGAGAGGAGGGGAAAGTGGCTTCCACTGACATACCTGAAAACCATGTGGGTTAGGGCTGGTGGTGATAATAGGCACTTAAGATAATGTTTGGGGCATGGGTTGGGGTGGGAGAGATCTTAAGTATGACTCCGATCATGAGGAATCCATAGAATTATGCAGTGAGGGTTCTCAAAAAGTAATATAATTTTCATATTTTATTGTTGACTCAGTCCTATTTTAAACCCCCTTCCTCCTTTGGAGATGGGGGATATATGAATGGATTTCTCTTCTATAGTTTACCAGTACGGTTTATTATAATATTATCGTTACTATAGATTAAATACAGCATTTAGTGATTTTTTTTAAAAGCAGTGGTATAAAATGGTGAAACTATTTTGAAAAGTGGCATAGGGAAAAGTAAAGCTATATTTTTACTAAAACGGTTCTTTTTGGGGGATATTTTGTTGTGAAATGTCAGTCTACAGGCCATTGTTACCTTACAGAGAAGAGGAGACCAAAAGGAAGCAGTGGTTTTTCTGTCGAAGACCACACAGTACTAGTTCTCACCCACTCCAAACACAAACCCCCACAGTGCTGCCTAATCAGAAAGACATCCCATGCCTAATTTTTAGATCATCTGTTATGTTTGTAATTTGTAAAATATTACCTCTTTGATATTACAAATATTTTCTGAAACAGTTAAGTAGACTTTTTTTTTTTTTTTTTTTTTTTTCTGTTCAGAGTCATTTAAAGGCTATATAAGGGTAAGGACAGAATACAAAACTAATGGCTTTACTAACGTCAAGTAAAAGCAAAGTTTCATGTAAAGGTGTTTTCTGGCATCTCTGGATTACTCTTTTAGATGAAGTTTCTGTGAGCTTTTTTTCTGGCTCCTTCTAGTCTCAAATGTTCCTTTTATGAAAATATTCTTAAGCACTTTTGTGTAGGTAGTTGAATCAATTATGTATCAAAACTGAATTCAGTTCAGTTAAAGAAGATCAGGATTCCTGTTAAATCAAGAGCCACTTTGATTATCTGTCTTAGATTTCTGCATTTCAGATGTTGCAAAGCATTTGCTGGCATGTTGCATTCTCTGCATAGACATATTTTCTTTGGTCTATGCGTTGCTGGCCCAGCAATTAAAGAAAAAAACGTGGCTTTATTTCTTTTGGGGAGAAAAATGAAAAAAAAAAACAAAAACAAAACAATTGGCTAGAGTTAAGGGTGTTTGACCTCTCGGTGGGGCACAAGCTCTCGGCTCACTATTACCCTCAGCTTTCCTTATTTTCTCTTTTCTTATGAATTGGTGCTTACATTGCCTTCTTTCCCACCACAGGCACCCTGAGCAACTGAGGGCTGGCACTATAGCTTGAACAGTAGAAGGACCTGGAAAATGTTGCCTGTTGCCCATGTGCACTTCTGAGGATCTCAGAAGTTTCTGGGCTGCTCCATTGTTGCAAGTGCTCTACCATCTTATTTTTAGTTGTTGCTCTGGACCTGACACATTCAAGTAGATAGCAACTGTTACTCAACTACTGCTTCTCCATATCCTTATCTGTGTTGCATGTTGTTTCCTGAAAAATCTTGCTTTCACATTACTAATCTGCTCCTTGGTACTGTTCAACTTCTCTTTTTTTACTTCCATTTTCTCCCTTGGCCCAGTAGGGGGCATTTAAACCTCCAGGATTTACTAATTTGGCCAATGGGAATTGTGAATAATAAACACAGCCTATTTTTTTTTTCCTTCAAATATATTTACCCAAATAAATAAAGCATGCTTAGTTTACCAAACAAGCTTATTATAGCTTGTTCATTTTGTTCTTTTTGAGGGAGGGTATTTGACTCAGAGTTGTGAGCAGGAAGCTGTTAAAGAGGTGGAAGGGTGAGCACAGAGAGTGAGCAACTTACCAGCTCATCCTCAATTTAGAAAGTATCTTCTGAGTTTTGCCTAAAATGTAATGAGGTCCAAGAGCATATGAAAGACATATTTTGAAATGCCAGTGGTAAATAGAATTTTTGAATTCAATTTTGTCTTCCTTCTACTAGCATGTGTAAATTGAGAATATCAAAGAAACTACTTGTCTTGACTATGAGGAAATCTGGAAATGTTTTCTCATAGCTTGATTAAGAAAAAACAGTATTAAAAACATTTTCTTTATTATTACATCTATAGTTATGCATGAAATATATACAGACATTACTTACAAAAATGGGAAGAACAGTTGAAAGATGGGTTGAGAGTCTTCTAATGAGTTAATAGCAGAGAAAGAGCTTGGTTTTGATCACTCACAAACCAACAACCATATCATATATCTTCACATATTAAATTTATGTTTTCTAGAAAAATATGTATAAATTTTCATTTTATGTTGTAATTTCTCATTATTTTAAATTTTAGACTTTCATTTTATCAAGTCTAATTGCTTTCTAAGAGCACTGCTTTTCTTTTCATCATTAGAGAATAGTTTATGTTGCTAATCTAGTGTGTGTGCATTTCTCTTTACCACTCTTTTTTTCCCCCATACCATATAACAGGGAAAAGTGCTGGCAACATATGCCAATATCTAGGTTTCCTCAGTAGAGTCCACTTAAAATTTATCTAACAGCAGAACTCCAAGCTCTTTAAATGGCTTTACAAGTCTTCCTATAAAACATTTAACATCTATCATGTATCATCCTCAAAATTCTATCTGAAAAAAGTTACATTGTTATTGTAACGTGCATAACTGATAGCTGCATTCCTTTGGAATGCCATGAGATAAGTTAGTAAGGTATGTCTTAAGTGATTATTCGTATCTGCTTATCCTGCTTCTTCAAATTAGAGGAAACTTGACTTTCTCACTACAAAGAGGCTTCTGGCTCTTTACCAAACTGTGCCTGCATTTTAGTTGTCTTTTAACAACACTGTTTAGAAAATTCACATAACTTACTAATTTAATTCTCGTTTTTAGAGAAAGTATATGCCTCTTGGAATTATCTTTGCTTCCTATTTTATTTATTTACTATTTAAAATTCTGTTTTAACTAACTGGTGATTATAAATTTAAGCCATCTATTTTGATGAAATAGGATTGAATAACGTATGTATTTTTTAAATTATTAACAAGAAGAAAAATGTCTTTATAAAGAGAGAAATCCACTGATGGATGTTTTTTCCTTTGATGTTACAAAGAAGCTTGGAAACTTACGTTTAATTTTATTATTTTACTAAGTTGGATAGTAATGCTTAGAGATGACAGTTATTGTCATTGTTGTGTTTCTTATTCATTCCTCTTATCTTGTAATTGAAAATGACAATATGCATATGTGGATCTTTGAAAGGGATGGGAATTTATAAAGTATCTGTGCTTTCATGCGTTGTATTTACCCTTTTGGTTTTGGAAGTTTCTGGGTCATTCTCAGCTTTTAATGGAATGTGAAATTTCTTACATAAGATTTCTCTAAATGGCTGGCATAGAAAGAAATAAATAATGGGGTCCAGGCATACATTTGCAGCAGACAGTAGCAGAGTGAATTCTTTCACATAGAGCAAGATTTCCTTGGACTGGCAGGTGTAATGAGCTTCCGTTTGACTCTTTGTGTAGGGGATTCTGGCAATGTGGTAAGGCACAAAACAGACAAAAAAGACGAACACGATGCTGAATATGTTGCGGCTAGATTTCTTCTTGACTGAAATAGACATCCTTCTGGACTTAAGGTGGGATTTAAAGATTTTCCTTGTGATAGCGGTATAGAAAATGATTAACAAAAGAAACACGATCCAGAAAATACCCACAAAGATGTAGTTTGACGCTTTGTGCCACTTCCGCCCCAGTTCATTTTTAAGCTCCATACATTTTACATTTGTCACGTCCTTAACGCTTTGGTTGGTCAGAATAATGTTTGGAACGGCGAGAAGCAGCAGCAGCAGCCACACTGTCACTGACAGGATTTTGCTGTAGCTCACTGAATGGATGAAGGAAGTCAAGAGAGACTTTACAATTTTGTAGTATCTGTCAAAGCTGATGAGCCCAAAGAATACGATGCTGACGTACATGTTGACGTAGAAGAGCACTGCGGAGACCCTGCACACAAACACGTTCAGCTGCCAGGGGCCCAGGCCAGAATCACTGAGAATCTTGAAGGGGAAGGTCAGGCTCATCAGAAAGTCAGCAACAACAATGTTTTTGAGATAAACGATGAAACTCTTGGAGCTGGGCACGTAAAAGAATATCCATCCTGAAACTCCGTTGAACAGGATCCCTGCTATGAAGACCAGGCAGTACAGCACGGGAATGATTTGCTGCATTATCACCGTGTTCCTGGAGCAGACCTTCCCTGGGGATTCCGTGGTGGTCGCATTGGTCATTTTGTAACTTCTGAAGGCAAAGGCCTAGAAAGAGAGGTGAACCAGTCAGAGGGTACTTAACGGCTTCCAAGGCATCGCCAAGTAAGAGAACGAAGGGCAGTGCGTACAGTCACACCTACCAAGGTCTTGAAACTAAGTTTCTGCTATATAATTTGGGCACCGATTCAGGAACAAAATTGGAGAAGGAGGGCAATCTCAGTAATATGGGGGTCAAATACAATTCCCTAAAATGACGAAGAGTTCCAGGAAATAGTCACTTAAATATAGTTTCAAAGTGTTGTCACAGTTGTGAAACCAGTGAATTAGTCTGTTTCATTTTATTCAGAACTCTGTTTAATATGTTGTTTCACCCAAGTCCTGTGATTCCCCCCACCTTTTTCCTCAGATCATTCTTCCTGGATCCATAAAAATGAGTTCAAATGTTTGCAAGTATTTTTTTTTAAAGCTATATATTCCGTGGATCAACACGGCTCTTTAAAAACATTTATTGTGGTAATGAAAGCAACATAAAATTGCCCATTTAATCACTCTCAAGTATATAATTCAGTGGTATTAATTACATTCACCATGTTATCCAGCCATCACCACGATCCATTACCAAAACTTTTCCATCACAGACCTTTTTAAAAAGTCTAACCTACATTTCTGTTGGGTATAAGACAATGTCTTGCAAACATACACATCTAAATATTAACTGGTATTTTTTTGGTGTGAGTTTATGGGTGAATTTATCGAAATTGTGGTTTTCTGTGATTTTTTTTTTCAATTGGAAAACTGATTTTCATTATTTTTATGAATTAGACAACAAACATAAATAAGTGATGAAAGTATCTTAAAATAACCTAGAGAAATGCCCTTCAAAGTACATTCTAGATCTGTGCTGGTCAAACTGGTAGTCACGAGTTCTATGGGGCTGTTGTGCACGTGAACGGTGCACAGTCCTATTTGAGATTTGCTCTAACTGTAAAATACCTGGGTTTTGCAGATTTAGTAAGAAAACAAGATTGTAAATATATCTTGTTAATGTGTTGATAATATTTTAGAAATAATTCTATTAAAGAATTATTGATTGTAATTTCATTTAACTTTATTCTTTTTTAATATGACTACTAAAAGTTTTAAATTGTATATGTGACTTGCATTATATTTTTATTGGACAACACTACTAGGTATCACCCATACGTTAGGGAACCTTGTATATTCTTCACTGATGTCAGAAGTATTGAGTCAGGGCAGAGGGAAGATAAGAAATCAAAAAGTTATTTGATTCATCAGAACAGGTGTTTATTTCCTATTTCATATGCTAGTAATATCACTATGCAGCTTTAAACCCTTGAGTGGTCTGTCTTTGCCCACAGGATAAAGTTTTAGCTTTGTGCAGAAGCCTCTTAGGGATCTAATCTCTGCTTCCTCAATATTCAGTAATGAGTTCCTGCTGCCCAGAACCTTTCTGCCTCCTTTGTTTCCATGATTTCTGGCACCTTGTGCCTTTGCAAAATTTGCATCTAATCAGTGTTAGGGGAAAGAAAGAGATTGGATCAGTCATCAAAAATCTCCCAGTAAAGAAAAGTCCAGGATCAGTCGGCGTCACAGGGGAATTCTACCAAGCATTCCAAGAAGAATTAACACCGGTCCTGCTCAAACTCTTCCAAAAAGCTGAAGAAGAGGAAACTGTTCCCTAATTCATTCTATGAGTCCCACATCACCCTCATACCAAAGCTAGATAAAGATATGGGAAAATAAAATTAGAGACCAAGATCTCTTATGAATATAGATACAAAAATCTTCAACAGAACCAAATCCAGCAGCATGTCAAAAAGATGATAGACCACGATCAAGTGCTTGAGAGAATGTGGAGGAATAGGACCACTCATTTGTTGCTGGTGGGAATGTAAAATGATGTAGCTACTGTGGAAGACAGTTTGGCAGTTCTCCAGAAGTTAAGTGCAGAATTACCACCTGACGGCAATACTCAGAAGAATTGAAAGCAGGGACACGAACAGATGTTTGCGCACTGGTGTTCGTAATGGCATTATTCATAGCCGCCAAAAGATGAAAGCAACTTGGGTGTCCATCAGCCTTATATACATACAATTGAATCTTATTCAGCATTAAAAGGAAATTAAATCCTGATGTGAGACAACATGATGAGCCTTATTCACGTTGACTGAAGTAAGCCAGGTGCGAAAGGACAACTGTATGATCTCACTGATGTGAAATAATTAGAATAAGTAAACTCATAGAGTTAGAATCTAGAACAGGGTAGGGATGTCGAGGCTTAAAATGTACAGAGTTTCTATTTGGGACAATGGAAAAGTTTTGGTAGTTATGGTCGTTGATGGTAGCACAGCATCCTGGACGTAATTAACAGCATTGAATTACATATTTGAATGTGATTAAAAGGGGAAATGTCAGGTTGTATATATAGTAATAGAACGAAAATTAGAAACAAATCCATGGAAATGCACAACACAGTGAACCCTAAGTTAAACCATGGACTATAGTTAGTAATACATTTATAAAAATGTGCTTTTATCTGTTGCTACAAATGTCCCACACCAATGCAAGGTGCTAATAATGGGATAGTATATGGGAATGCTGTATTTCATGCATGATTGTTCTCTAAACCCGCAACTTCTCTAATTAAAAAAAAAGAATGTGCAGTTAGGGAATACAAACATGAATCCCTGCTTTTCAGAAATTTACATCTAATCCGATATCAGGGGAAAGAAATTAGTTCCTTGGTCAGAGAATGTATTGCATTCATCTTTGTATTTCTGGTGCTTAGTGTGGTATTTTATATATAGTGATTGAAGGGCTGTGTCAGGAAGATTAAGGAGGTATGAGAAAGTGGTATTCATAAATATGGAATATGAAATTAAGTTGCATTCTACCTTAAAAAAATCATACTCATACAAACTTGTATGTTAGTTCCCACACAGAATTCCTTTGCTTTTGGATATTTGTCCATCATGTATGTCATATGGCAAAACTGGAAATATCATTTCCACCTTGTCAGTTTTGCCAGTCATGCACATTGCGTGGAAGGAAATGTTATCTCCAAATCATTTCCTCCATGTACCTTTTATTACCACTATATTCCTTCTGTACTCTAGGCCTGGGCAAGAGGGCTTGTATTTGTTTACATCTTTCTACATCTTCTGTGGCCCTTTCACATATGAATCAGCTTTATATTTCAGATAGTGAGGGAAGGCTACATTTTCTGTTTGTTTAGCTATCCAGTGTGATAGTCTGTGTCTATTAAATAATTTGTCTTGTCTCCTGAAAGTTAGATGCATTTTAGTCTCAGAGCCAGTCTCACAGAGCTTGAGAGAACACATACTGCCCTATGCTCACCAAGTTTAATTAGCTGTCCCCGTGTCCTCAGTGATTGTGACGTGGTGCTCGTGGTAGACACTCGGTATTTGTTGGATTTATTTGAGTTGACAGTGTAAAATGAAAAAAATGTAGATGTTGACAATATATTTTGAAGAAAAAAGAGAGAGAACTATGTAGTGTGTAATCCCAGAGGAAATAGCGAAGTAGTTTCCAGAAATGATTTAATGAGGGCCAAATTCCTTTACTTATAGAAACCCAAATAAAGATTTTTCTCAGAATGGTATGACTTTCTTGGTTTTGAGCTGCAGTATGCCTGCATGTAGCCTGATGACACGGGTACAGAGCTATGTTCCCAAATTCCTCAAACGGCTGGGAACCTGATTATATGTGCCCTTTTAATGCACGCAGACGGGCTTAACTCACTCAGTGGTAGCAGAATAATGGCGGTTAAAAATGTCCATAATTTAATTCCCAGATCCTGTAAACAGGTTATGTTACATGGCAAAGGGGAATTAAGGTTGTAGACGAAATCATAGATGCTGATCAGCTGACCTTGTGTTCTGGAGATTATCCGGGACTATCCAGATGGACCCAGTGTAATCAAAAAGGCCTTTACAAGTGAAAGAGGGAGGCAGGAGGGTCAGAGCCTGATAAGGAGATGTGACAAGGGAATCAGAGTCAGAGTGATGGGATGTGAGAACAACTCCTTCACCCATTGCTGGCTTTGAAGATGGAAGGAGGCTGTGAGCCAAGGAATATGGCAGCTTCTAAAAGCTAGCAAAGGCAAGGAGAAGGATTCTCCTGAGCCTCCAGAAAGAAATGCAGCCCTGCGGACACCTTGGTTGTAGCTCATTGAGACCCGTTTTGGATTCTAGTCTCCAGAACTTTAAGATAACACTTTTGTGTTGTTTTAAGCCACTAAGCTTATGGTAATTTGTTACAGCAGCAATTAAAAATGAATACACCCAGTTAAACTTGAGTTTTTTTGATGGTTAGTTTATTTATTTCTAGAGCAGGTATGCCTTCTGGAACAGAGTGAAGGCTTGCTTGGGTCTTTTGCCCAAAGTTTTTTTTTTTTTTTTTTTTTTTCTTCTGTTTTGGCATTTTTGAAGCAATTGCACATAAGAGTCTCCATCTTAGGATGGAAAGATCTGAGGCATGCTGGTTGGAGGCATAAGTAGAGTATCACTGCTGCCTGCACAACTGTTTGATTTGCTACAGCAAAAGCTCACAGCAGGGCCAATTTGTTCATCATAAAAGAACTCTTAATGAGTAATGAGCTGAAGATAAATTTCAAGCACTTGTGGTATTTATTTTTGAGCTTTTAAATATTGCTTTCTTTAGTGGTGGTGTTAAAGGTAAAGGCATTCTGTTCTCTGGGTTCAGGTGTGTCAGACTGTGGCATCTTTTCTATGGGGCAGATGGAACCAGCCTGAGATAGATGTGTGAAAAAGAAATTATCTTTAGGCAGCTTTAGGTGAGGATAAAAGGCGGGAATATATGTTGGAAGAAAAACAGGACAGGATCGTTAAAAAGGCATGTATCATTTTGGCCTTGCAATATCTCCCTGCCTCCTCTCCTTGTCTCCAGTATAGAGATGATTTAATATCCTGATAAAGGGACTTACTAAAACATCACATCAATTCGTAAATGGAGGAAAAAGTGACCTACTGATGCTGATTTTATCCAAAAAGTAAAAGTGAATAACAGATGGTAATCCTTTACTTCCCCATTGTCAACTATCCAGAAAAGAATCAGAAGAATCCAAAAGAAAACAAAGAATCTCTTGTTCTGGCCCAACAACCCTTCCTCCTCTGCTCCAGGAGCTTACCCACGTGATTCACTATTTCTAACCAGCTTGTCCCGGCCCATAAAAGAGAAGGGACAGAGAAAGAAAAAAAAAAAAAAAAAAGACTGCTGGATGCTCTGATAATGATAAACTCAGAAACTAGAAAAGTGGGCATTCTGCTGAGCCAGTTTGTGGAGGTGTAGCCAGCCCTGCCCATGGTAATTATTTCTTAGATTGTGTCTGATTTCTGCAATGGCTGTGGTCGTGTTAACCTTGAGGCATTAGGAATGAATTACACAATGCTTCCTAAGAAAGATTTCTCTTTGTGGTTAAACTTCTTAAAAGGGGTACTTGAGTGTAAAATGTTCAACTTCTCATAAGTACAACTCTTCACTATCCCACAAATCCAGATAAATGAGGTATCATTTCACCACAAATGAGAATGAAATGGCAGGAAATGTTTTAGTCTTTGTCTACCATCACTATAGAGTCTTTGGTAATTAAAGAACATGGCAGAATGGGATTTATGAGGCTAAAGGCAGCTATTAAAGCACATATAAATTGCTTTCTCTCAAGTTTTTCCATGGCTGGATTATCAATATTAAAGATGTGATCTGGATAATGAGTGCATGTGTCCCTTAGTGCAATTTAAGATTTTAGAGGTTTGTTCAGTTAATAATGTTTTAGGTTGTAGAGTGTTTCAACCTCAAGGCTCCCTTTTCCGGCAGAATCTAGTTGATAAACTGCTGTTCAAAGCAATGCTCACTCCAGAAATATATTCATTTTGTGAAAACATGTTTAGTAGGCCCTGACCCATTTTTCTGTTATATGTGGACCACCTTTTGCCGCCATCTTGGTGTGCCATAATTCTACTTTCTCTGAAGAAGAATTGTTCCTTCATAATATTTTGATGAAATTAACAGCTCTACTTTTTTTTTCAATTACCTTTAAAATTCTTGTGTAATATCAAGTCTCCTTTCACTGAAGTAAGTTAGTCCAGTGAGTGCCTGTCATCTTGTAGTGGCCAAAGCATTTCTTCACTAAAGAGCCTGTTTTACAGAGAAAAAAATGAAGAGTTAAATTGACTGTGAGCACCACATTGTTGTTATTGAGGAATTATGTCCGGTAGCAATGTATTTACTTTTAAAATTCAGCTTGTATATTTGTGAAATCTTTCAACTTGCACATATTGTTTTACTCTACTTGGTATTAGATGTCATTGTTGATGGTTATTGAATTGATTGCTGACTCTTTTGGGAAACAAACTTTTTACTTGAGGGCATTGGGCATGATGTGTTTTAGATTGTTGGTTAATTTTTTCCCTCTGTAGATACATATGCTCAAATGAGTTCATTAAATTGCTGAATTTGGTTAATAATGATCATTTCAGACAGGAAATCACTGGTGTAATACAGGTTTTTTAAAACCTTGGCAGGGGCTGGCTAGATAGCCCAGTGGATAGGGTGCCGGTTTACCACATGGGAGGCCCTGGGTTCGGTCCCCGGGGCCTCTCCGGGCAGGCGGACTGCTTGAGAAGGCAAAAGCCACCGTGGGCGGGGCAGAGCCGCCATGGGCAGGGCAAAGCCGCCACGGGCAGAGCAGAGCTGCCTGCTGGCAGAGTGGAGCAAGGTCGCCTGCGAGTGCGCAAGGCCACTGCTCACTGGTGAAGCTGACTCAGCGTGTCACCGGAGCGGTGGGGGTTGGGGGTTGGGGGGGGAGAGACAAAAAAAGCAGGGGAAAAAAAAAAAAACCTTGGCACTATTAACATCTTGAACTAGATAATTCTTTGTTGTGGGGGCTGACGTGTGCAGGGTAGGATGTTTAGCAGATCCCAGTAGCAATGCTCTCCCAGGTTGTGGCAATCAATTGTCTGAAAAATTGTCTCTCCAGACATGGCTAAAAGTCCCTTGCAGGGCAACTGGTTTAGAACCACTGGTCTTATTAAATGATGTTTGTACTTTCCAGAGATAACACCAGAAAACTGTACTGCCTAATGGGAAGAGGACAAGTTTGGCAGAATGGGTGTTGGA
Organism: Chaetophractus vellerosus; assembly: GCA_004027955.1. Lineage (NCBI taxonomy): Eukaryota > Metazoa > Chordata > Mammalia > Cingulata > Chlamyphoridae > Chaetophractus > Chaetophractus vellerosus. The sequence continues at coordinate 16,251 of PVKH010011201.1, forward strand.
TTGGGTTCCACCTAGGTCTTGGTCGTCAGCCTTCTGAATTCTTTAAACCAGTGCATCTCAGACTTTATTGTGCACCTGGGGATCTTTTTTAAAATGGAGACTCAGATTTCATAGGTCTTGGGTTGGCCATGATATTTAGGTTGCTGGACCAAGGACCATTACCTGGAGCATGTTTTGGTTCGTTTTTATTTTTCTTCCATACCTCGTACACAGGAAACAGTTAATAAATATTTTTGTTGAGGAGGGGGAACACTTGCTTTTCTTTGCTGTAGTTGGGATTTTAGACAGGAAAAAGTTACATTTTGGGTAGCTTGAAATCTAGAATCTTTGCCAGAGTTTATTCATTACAGATTTCATCATAATCATCCCATCCTTGTGGTCTCTTAGGAATGTAAATAGATACATTTCAACACGTCATGATGAAATCTTAGGTGTACCTAGAGTATTCCTAGAAGGCCGTAAGATTCTTCTTAGAAACAAAACAAAGGTTATTACTCTGTGGAATAACGATGTATCTGATCCAGGGCAGTACTTCCCATGATGAAACACTTGGTGGGGAATTAAATATTCTGACTTGGCTAGTGCTTACTCCAGGAAAGAGAGAGGAGCAAGAAATGGGGTGAGATAGTTGGTCTTTAGCTGCATCTGTGATGTTTGATTTCTTACAGAAATTCTGAATCAAATGTGCCTAAATATTGCTATCTATTAGCACCTTGTGACTGGTGTATTGGAGCTACCAGCATTAGAAGTTTCTGTACTTTTTTTTTGGTATGTTTGAAATATTTTATAGTTAGAAATAAAAATGTATATGAAGACTGCATTGCTTTCAAATCACTCTTTTATCAGTACCCACCACTGTTGAGCGTTTTCATTCCTGTTCTTTGTTCAATTTTCAATAAAGTGACAATCCTGATATTTCCTCCTCCCTCCTTCCTGTCTAAACATCAAAAGCTTTAATCCAAGGTGCCCCAAACCTTTTAGTAAGAGATAAATATTTGTTTTCTGTATGATTCTTATCTTAATAGAAAACAGACTAGATGTGTATAATCATTGTGAACTTCTTGAAACTTATTAAAGCCGCTTTTTTATTGCTGCTTCTGTCTCCCTTGCCCTAATGTGTAACTTTTATTTATTTTTTTTGTGCCAGATGTGTGGTATCCTATCTGGTTTCTGGATCAGTTAGAATGGATTGTTTGGGATGCTTATTCAGTCCTGTAGTCTCTCCCTCCCTCCCTCCCTCCTATAGGAGGTACTGTGGATCGAACCCGGGACCTCAAACATGGGAAGTAGGTGCTCAACCACTTGAGCTACATCTGCTCCCCCTGCATTCTTATTTTATACTGCTTTATATTATTTAAATATTTTATATTTTTCATGTTTAAAAGTATTTTATAGTGTATAATAGTATTTAATTTTAAGTCTGTCATCAAGCTCCTGGCCTTTCTTCATTTTAGCACTGCTTGCACTCTGACTTTTGGCCTTGCTTCTCTCCCCCAACATTGTGACTCTTGGTTGTGGGCGAGCAGCGCTTTCTGCTTTTAGATCCCAGACCTGTCTGGGAAGGTGTCATTTTTAGCATGCCAGCATGCCAATTGATCTTGCAGACATCATTTTTCTT
>PVKH010011202.1:0-17867 GCA_004027955.1 Chaetophractus vellerosus
AGAAAAACACAGAAGAATGGACACACAGCAAGAGCAAGCAGAAAGGGGGGGGGTATATGTAATAAATAATAAATAAATCTTTAAAAAAAAAATAAGCAATAGATCCTCATGAATTCCATGTTACTGTGCACTCCTAAACCCTTCCGAAAGAATCATGACATATGGGCAATCGTTAATCTGAGGATTTTGGTAAGTAGTAGCATAGCAAAGTTGGGGCAGACAGATATATTTTTAAATGATATAATAATTATTAAATTGAATAAGTATTGGTCAGTATTTTTATGATTACTCTGAATCAGCAACTCTGAACAATGTTAGCGATAAAAAAATATTCCTCTCTGAAAACATAATGTTTTGTTCTAAATTACTAACAACTTGTTTGTTTCTATGGTGATATAAACACACACTTATATAGTATATATTTAATATATCACATACGATTTATATATGTAAATATATACTTTACATTAAAATATAAAATAGACATATAAATTATAAATTAATACACCTTAGTGCATATCCTTTAATTAAATTTTAGTCTACATAGAAGTTAATTCAAAGAACTCCAATCCATATGGTACTACATACCTGTTTTAAATAATTGATTCAAAATAAACAATGATAACAATGATTCCTTTACGGAGTTCACTCTTTGGACTCTTCTTAATGTGTGATTTTTTTCTTTCAAATTTGAGAGAAAATTTATTCTTTTAAATGTCATATCATCAATGTAAACTGCTGTGAAATGTAGGATGTGAGAGTTTGAAGTTGGGTGAACCCAGAAGATCATGTCCTTAGATCTAAACCATTCCTGTGCATGTAAGTGGGACTTTTGGATTAAATTACCTCAGTTAAACATCTGTTTAGATTGTGTGACCCAGGGTGGGTCTTAATCCTCTCATTGAAGTCCTTTATAAATGGAGGAACAAAAAGCCACAGACACAGTAAAAAAGCTGCAAAGACAGAGAGGAACCCCGAAATTGACAGAGAAGGCCCTGGGAGCTGAGGAAGCCACAATAGTCGGAAGCCAAAAGCAATAAGGCCTGGAGGAGAGGGGAAAGACAGGTGGATGCCAGCATTTGCCTGATTGTGCACAGCTGCAGCTCAGTGAGAAAGCATCTCTGATGATGCCTTGATTTGGGCACTTACGGTCTCATAACTGCAAGCTATTAACCTAATAAATTCCCATTGTAAATATCAATCCATTTCTGCTATATTGCCTTTCAGCCTTTAGCAAACTAAAGTGTAAGGATACCAGTGGAAATATTTTACCAGACAAGATAGTGTACTTAGTATGACAATGTGTTCCAATGAAGATGCATTTTAGAAACTAATCTCTACATTTAAAGTATCCTGCAATACATTTACAAATGTGGACACAAGAGGATCATCTCCAGTTTTGCTCTCTGTTGTATGTGATTTTTCATTTCTGAGATAACTCTTTTCTGGTGTGAATTTTAAATGAGGGTAATCAGATACAATAATATTTGTACACAGCTAGATTCTACCTTGAATGATATAAAGAGAAACACACATTATAAAAGTGTTCCTGGGTACTGAAGATACACAGAAATAGTACAGAATACCATTAGCAATATAACAATAACATTTAAGGAAAGTAGAATTTACTTAGGAAAAAAAGGATCATATTTCGGAAACAAAAATGCCAGAGACAACTATGCTGGACTTATATTTTCAAAAGTAATCCAAGTGTTAATGTTTGAATGGTTAATTTAGACATTCATTCTAAAACCATTAATCAAATAATTAATCAACAATCACTCACATTCATTCACTATCATATTTTCTGCGAATAAGTATAACTTTGGAGTTTGTAAATCAAATATATAGAAATTTATAATAATTTTTCTGGTGAATTTATTTTAGTAAAAATTTTTTTCAATTGTGTAGACATTTGTAACCACTAAAATCAGCCCCCCAAAACAAAAGCCAGGGAGAAATTTGCAACTTCAGAAATTTATTGTCAAATGGGATGTTTATGAATCTGTGCCAAACTTATTCCTACGTTTAAGATTTTTCCTAGCTACATGAAAGAAACCTTTAAAAAGTAAAATTCATAACATGTTTTCCAATCTAATATGAAGGAAGATAGATCAACTAATCTGGTTATACTGTCTATCCAAATACATGTACAAAGAGTAATTTTGAAAATGCTCTTGACAATGTTTCAGAATTTAAGGAATAAAAAAGAAATTGTAGCATCATTACTCATTAATGCAGCAGAACAACATATAGATGTTTTCCCCTTTCCAAAAATTAGAATAATGTAATCTTTACCTTTTTTCCTTGTGCTGCAATATTCTTTTGATATTTTCATAATTTATGTTTTCAGAATTTTTACTTGTATCATTTCATATATGAAATAATACATAAGAAATATATTATTGTTTTCTTTTCTGTATATTCTTATTGTTTCATAATTATTACTAAGGATAATTTTGAGGATTAATTTTTTTAAAAATTATCTATTTAGAAATCGAATATGCTACATTTGACACTGGCTGTAGGGCTTCTTTAGGTAACACAAGAATTTTTCATGTTAATTTTCCTAGACCAGAGGTTCAACAAGGGAAATATTGATTAGACTATATATAATGATGATTGACTTTGGAGAAATTTGACACAATCTGCCATCCTCAGCCAGCCTCAGACATCTCCAAAGTTGACTTCTTATAATTGGCCTAGGAAAATTCTAGATAGTTTGTAATCTCTTGGGATTATATGCTAACACATTTTTGGGTACACATTTTTATGAACAATGATTTTGTTTCTGACAAAAATTTCCGTTTCTTTTTTGATACTTTCTGTCCCTTCTGAGCTAAGACATTTAATAAAATGGAGTTAGCCCTGGAAATTTACTTGTTTAGAATAGCAATAGACTATTTATTTCTTGTATTAACAAAGCTCCATAAGGGAAGGTTAAGTCCTTAGGTTTTAATTGAGAATCTGACAGAAATAAAAGGAGGATTTAGTAAACTCTAGCAACATATCAATCCAAGAATATTGTTGATTCTCCTATGAAAAGGCAAACAATTACTGATTGTGTGTATCTAAAGAAGGCAAAACAAAAGCTCACCATGGTAATGTGGGTGGTCCCAAGTAGTACTGAGGACATAATTGTACTTCCATTATGGGCCACCAGAAAATGAAAAATCACCAATTTTTAATGGCTCAAAAACGATAAAAACAGAAGCTTTTGACTGCAACACAGGAGTGTTAAAGATCTAATACAGCAAATAATAAGTCTCTATATAACAAAAAACTTCCACAATAAGATCAGTCCCTTCTTTGCTTTAGATTCAGTTGATCTACTACTGATTCATGTATTGAAGAGTCCTCATGTGTTTCTAGAAATAGTCTATGTGAAGAGTGTTTGATTTCACAGCCACATTTCCATAGACATTTTCTTCTTAAATTTGTCAGGGGTGTCACAGAGATGGAACATGTGGCTGGTGAGAGGGCCGCAGCCACAATTGCAGGTTTGGTGAAGAAGGAAGTTTGAAGGGTCCTTTAAATCTCTACCACATGAACTATTCTTATAACTCAGAGGAAGTGGCATAAAAAGTGGTAAGATTTATAAATCTAATTTATGCCCATTAGAAACTTATTCTTCCTTTTTGTTTTAATGGAATCGATAGATATTGGGTATTATATTCTTGCTTGGTACTGATATATTCCCTCAAGTTTAGGGAGCTTCTATTACTTTTATCTACTTCACTAGGATAGGATAATTAATTTTCCACTGGCCATTTTTTTCTTATCAGCAAATGTTAATGTAAAAGAGGTTTTGTTTTTTTTTTTCTTTCATTTTAGTTATTGCCCTTTAAGGGAGAGGCTGAGCCATTTCAGCAGCATTATTGTTAAAGCCATGATTTCAGTTTGAGCTGTGTTTTTTAAAACAAAACCTTTTTCTATCTAAAAATCTCTTGATATCATTTAGCCAAATTCTAATCTGCATGTCGTGATGCCACTCCATCTTCTGTTTACAATCCAAAACTAAAAGCTCTGGTTTTAAACCATGGACAGAAGATTGAAATGGGCCATGGAGACATCATATTCACAGGCTAATGTTAAAGACTGTTTAAAGGTTTTAATTAATACCATGGATTTATCTTTTGCCTTTTGCAAGACTGGGTTACTTTCCAATCTATTTTTAATATGAAAAATACAATATAGCTCCTAAAAATTGTTCATTATTTCAAGAGGTGTTAGTTCTGCACTATTACCTGATAAAACCCAGGGATCAAAGAACACCAGGAACATATCTGTAATTAAACACATTAGGTTTATTGCCTTAATTAAGCAAAGGAGAGCATATAAAAGAACTATGGAGTATCTTGGTAAGATGAGTTGGGGAGGGGCAATTTACTGACTTAGTATCTTAGTAAATTTTGCCTAGGAAGTGGAAGGAACCCAGCCCAGAATAAGCATTTTCATTGAAAAAGAAGCAGTAATCTCTCATGTTAAACCAAAGAGGGAAAGTTTGGTGAATTTGCGGTTGTATAATGTATTTATAATTGTCCCTGTTCAGATTTGATTACAGCGTGTTCCTTTGTCTTTCTATAAATCAGGGTCATGGAGTGAACTTGTTTATTATTCATATTCTTAAAATTGTTTATGTTCAATAGAGAATATAACTCTTTAGTTCTAAACTGTCATCTGTCATGACATTTTTGTTTTCAATCTTATCACAGACCTCTGCAAGTCAACACACTTTGCTTACCATTTGGTCTTATTAAGAGGTTATAATGCCCACTTTCTACCTGATGGTTAATAAATACCACCTGCTATACCACTTGGGGCTTGTATTTTTCTCATTGAGGACATGGAGCTAAATTCTATTTAAGTATCCCCCACAGCAATCCCTTTCTTAAATTGTAAATCACTTTCTCCCAAAAGGGTATGGGTTGGAGTAGTAGATGATAAGGTTGAATACAATAGTTTTATTCAAACACACTATATTCCTTAGACTTTAAGCTCCTTTCTATAGTTTATGCCAGGAAGTCTCATTAATTTTATGCCATGTTTGAATCCAGGTTTTAATTGGCCAACCTGAAGATTATTCAACATTCTTTTATGCTTGAGCCAATATATTAAGTACTGAAACTCATCACAAAAGAAGTATTCCAAGTCAAGATTATATTTTATCCTCCTTTGTCTAATACTCTTAGGATTCATTCCAACTCAGGTTCCCCAGACTGTCATTGATACATCTTGATAAATTCCATAAATAACACTCTATACATGCCATATACTTCCATAATTGGCCTTGTACCTCTCTGTCTGCTTTATGTTGGGATATTCTGCTATATTTTGGGTCTTTTCTTATGAAAGTAGAAAAAATGGCAATAGTGAGGTTGGGTTTTTTAGAGAATCTGAATCTTCTTTTTAGGGAACTTCACTTTGTAAAGCAATGAAAAGCTTTTTATATGGAGAAAGGCTAAATTGTTCAGATGGATATAGGGGAAGGGCTGCCTCCAATGCAAGGGAAGTTAAAAGGAGTTTGTGAGTTAAAAATTCTACCCTAATCTATGTCAATCCAAATATCCCCATAGAAATACTCTTTTCTCACTGTATGATTTACTTCAAGGTGCTTTTTGGTTATCTCCTCTTCAGCTCATTGGTGAAGGAGGGTTTTCTGATCTAGGGTTAGAGGGATGGCCAAACACACAATACCCAACACTGGACAGATGAGATTGACAGCAGTTTATTAGTCATATGTATCTATAGACTTGTTGAGGAGAACACCACACACCACACAGGGCATAAAGGGGTAGCACTTGGTAACAGCATGGAGAAGCAGGGTCTGAGGGAGGAAGATTTCATAGTAAGAAGAAGGTGAGGAAAACTTTGTTCCATGCAGAAAGATGTGATTGGCTTGTTTGGGTAATTCTGTTGGCTGGAAGGGAACTGAAGCCTGCTACTCAGGGATAAGCAGGCACTTTGGTCCCCATAATAAAGAAGGCTGTTTGGCTAGGGGATCTTATCAGCAGGAGGAGAGTAGGCAGGGGAATTTGTGGTTAGGACATTGAGGGCCTCCCAATTTTATCAGCACATAGTATTGAATCATAATTTCAGTACTCATTTCACAGTATGAGAGACCTGGATGTGGTAAAATTTTAATTGGAACTACAGTTTTGAAGCACATACAGTAAAGCCCTGTACTTAATCCTTGGCCGGCCATATCTGCTTGGACTATAGGAGACAAGAGACTTCAAATATACAGAGGCTTTTTCACTTTTCATGTTTGGAATAAAAAATTTCACAGGTTTTGATTTCTCTTTTCTTCAGGTATGTTTACAGAGACTGTCAAAAGCAGCCAGCTGACATTACAAATTTTATAAACTCTATTTTGCCATAATGACTTAAGTGTCACAGGCTCTTGCCTTAAAGACCAACAAATGCCTTTCTTCTATCTGTACTTTTTTCCATGCCATCATTGTAAAACTTTGAATAATTTTGATGCTACTCTATATAAAACATTATTAATATCCTATTTACCTTCCTGGAAAGAATATCCCTGTACTCCTCAAACATATAAGCTTAATTAAACTCCAAATTTTTATTTTAAAGGTCTGATACCTGGGAATATACCCTCTAACAAATTTTTCTAAAACAAGTGCATATTGATGAACAGGTAAAATATTCAATTTGGAAAATTTGAAGAAAGTTTACTAAAGGAACTGTTTTCACAGTGAATTAGTTCTTGGAGAAGCACCCTAGGACCCTGGTCCTACCAAAGCCAGTGGAATAGTTTCCAGTACCCAAAGAGTGAAGTGAACAGAGAGGCCTGCTTTTTAGTAGCAAGAAACAGCTTAACTCAACAGGTTCTGTCAAGGAAGAAACAGAGGTAGTAAATATCTTTCCCAAGGGTCCTCCTGCCCTTGAGATTTACTGCTGGTGTCTCTAATAGATCAAATTCAGCTTTAAAATGGCCAACCAGGGATCCTATCAGAGAAGGATGAAGAAGATGGCTAGTGAATCTGGAGTGACAAGTGGAAGATATCCAGCACAGTGAACAAAACTAAGGAAAATAAAGAATGAGAGTAATTGAAAAAATAAAATAAAATTAGGGGAACTGTATACTGAAATGAAATTAACAAACTCATGTATATCAATTACTTCACTAATTGTGCAAGCCACATTCCCCTATAAAACTACTGACATCCTCAGATTGGTGGAAATGCAAAATCAAGCTCTCTATTGTTTATAAGGGAAAACAAAAGAGAAAAAAAATCTCAAAAAGGAGTTAGAAAAGAAAGGAAGAAAAAGAAAAACCCACAAAACAGGGAAATTAAAAAAAAAAGACTGGAATGACCAAAAAAACACCACAATATAGACTTCGTGGACACAAACATTACATATAAGCAAACAGGAAAAGATGTGGAGGTAAAAAATATTGAAACAAGGAAGAATATATAATATAAAACATCTAGGCACAAAGCAAAACAGCACTTAAATTTGTTAAGCAAAAATCTTCAAAAAAGGGTATTTTCGTTTTTTAAACTTGAAACAGCATGAACACATTCACACATTTATAGAGGGAAAATATTTATTCAATTTCCAAGCTGTCTGATAAAATACTGAAAATGCACAAAATGTTTAGTGACATGTAATATGTATAAAATATTTCACCTTCCAGAGAATATGTAATTTTCTTGTGTTCATGATGCATTTTTAAAAATTAATCATATACTTGGCCAGGAAAGAATTGGTATTAATTTCCTGAGGCAGTAATTTTACAGGTCATATATTCTGATTGTAATGCAATTACTAGAAGTCAATTATAAAAACGATAGCCACAAAAGCTATTTCCATGCACAATAGGAAAGTTTTCCCTAAATAGTCATATTATCAAAGAGATCAGAAAAGAAATCTAAATTATAAGTAACTTCATGAAAATTAGGATATGTTACCCATAAGTAAATCAGACCTAAAATAACAAATTATTTATAGAGTAATGAAATAGAAAGCAGGTCACAGGAAAACATAAGGAGACGTGATAAATCTTTTCCTAGAGGTAATATAAATTATTTGAATGTCTTCAGTAATTTTAATACATAACCAAAATAAATTTACTGCCACTAGAAAGTGATTAAAAACACAAATTAAGCATTTTTAGTGAAATTCAAAATAATGAACCAGAAAAGAATCATCAATAACAACAAAGGCAACAAAAACCCATAATTCATTCAAGAAAATATTCTTAGAGTCCTCCCTGCATGTTGCACACTGATGTTGGCCTTGGGAAAGAGCATTATTAAAAGACAGAAAAGCCCTATTCTCATAAAATTTACATTCTAGTGGGGAGGAGCAAGCAATCATAGAAATTAGATAGTGAAAATTGCTATGCAAAAAGTTCAAGAAAATTGGAGAGTGTAGAGTTGTAATTTTTTTAGAAAGGTGTTTAGCAAATACCTCAGAAATATCTCCCAAGAGGAATTCATTAGGGTAAGAACTAACTATTTGGAAAATTCCATGCATCTAACATGCATTCCAGCAATGTGTTAAAGGATAGCTAATAGCATGTGAATTGTTAAAAACATGAATAAATAAAACTTTTTGAATTTTCAAGTAAGACCTTTCATGAATCATTAAAAAGCCTGAATTACAACAAACAAATATGAAAAAGAGAGAATGTGAAATAAATCACCAGCATGAAAAATGAAGTCTATATAATCACTCAAAATAAAATACTGAAAAAATTGACAGATGATAGTATGTGCAAATCTAAGGTATGAATTCAAGATTTCAGTTGGATGATCTCTACCAAATTGCAAACTACTTACAGTGACACAATAAGAATAGAAAATAAATAGAACAATAAACATAGTAAATACCATAAAATTAATGATCTGCCAATATTTTAAAAAGGCAAATGGATCAGAAGCTTTATAATTTTTTTCTAACTTTTTAAAAAAGTGGACATTTATATGGAAATATAAATATCATTTTAAAAATTTATTTAAAATTTGATTGGGTCTGTCTCAATAAAATTAAAATATCCTAGAAAACTATAGCCAAATAATCATTGAGAAACCATCATGGAAAATTAAAGGTTCATTGGAAGGAATAACATTCTAGAAAGATGAAGTGATATTATATAATTTTGATCAGGATATGGGAAAATGGACTCTCACATGTAAGTTTGATGTAATATTAAATGAATGCAGGCATCCTTTATGTTGCCAATAAGAATTAACATTTCAAGTGTGCATAAACCATTCCATATATAAAAATTTATTCAATAAAAATGCTTGTCCATTATACAGAATTATATGTAAAATATTCATTGCAACACCTAAAAAGTGCAACAAATGTAAATGTCTGTCATAAAGACTTAAGGAAAAAAATTATTTATCCACACTAATGAAGAGTATGCAAGTTAAACAGGAATATTTCTAAAACATTTTATTAAGTGGAAACAGACAACTCATAGGAAATTATAAAGACTAATTTAAGATAAAAACAAAATATTTTTATTTATAAATTAAATGTTAAAATGCATCAAAAATTCTGGATAACTAAACAAATTTTAATAGAGCGTATTTTAATCGAAAAGGAGGTTAAAAGGAACTGTAATGTTTATTCTGTAAATTTCTCTATTCACATTTTTAAAAATTAAAAATAAGAATAAATTATATAATAAAAGAAGGCAATAACTGAAAAACAAATAAAATGTGTATAGCTAATATATATAAATAGCAAAAATACTCCAAATCAGTTCTTTTAAGTACACTAGTGAAAAACCTCACATAAACCCTGTGCTTTTAAGTGCTCCTTTGATAAAAGAGCTTGATATTACCAAAAATTTACTCTATACCAATATTTATAGCAATATTATTCACAATAGTCAAAAGATGGAAACAATCCAAGTATCCATTAACAAATGAATGGATAAACAAAATGTGGTACATAAATTCGATGGAATATCACTTGGTCATAAGAAAGAATGGACCTATGAGACAAACTGCAATATGTAAGAACCTTGAAAACATGCTCAGTGAAACAAGCAAGCACCTAAGGACAACTATTATATGATATCATTTATAAGAGATGACTAGAAATAGCAAATTCACACATATTGAATGTAGATCAACAGGGATAGGGGAAAGTGGTATGAGGGAGTGGTTGTTTAAAATAATAATAATAATAAAAGAAGAATAGTAAATGTATGGAAAAATATAAAATATAACTTTTTCCTTTTGTGTTTGTTTAAACATATATGTGTGGTGTAAAAACAAAAATTATAACATTGGTGGAATTTTTAATGTATGTAAATTAACAGGTATAACTAATATAAAAGACAACAGAGGAGAGGAACTGGACAATTATTCTATGTGGTTTTAAGATTTCTACATTTTACATGAAGTAGTACAATGGTAATTTAAGTATAATGTGAAAAAATATATGCATATATATCACTAAAGTAGTAATACAATATATAAGAATATTTAAAAAAATTGATAAAATAAAATAAAAATCAGCAGTTCCCACCAAGTAACCATGTAGTTTAAAAGTAAATATTACATGGCACAAATATATAGATTTCAACTTTCCATCTGAAATGGAACTGTTTAATAATATAAGAAATCATATTTAAATACAATTTCAATCTAGCAACAAAATATAGTTTAACATTTGTTATTATTTAAGATTTCAGCATGGTTACTCTAATAACAAATAATAGAAGACAGAATTTACATTTTCTCCTCTCTCTTATATAACAGTAACAAGAATAGAGTCCAGGACTGAAAGCAGTGATTCACGATGTAACAGAATCCTAAAAGTTACAGCAATAGCTTTTCTAAAATATAGCCCATATTTTCATGGTATCTTCAGGATTTCATCTCCATTTTCAGCCAAAGGGAAAGAGGAAATATTGAGGAGGAAGTATATATGCCCCCTCCCATTAAAGGCACACAGGAAATGGCATACATTTTTTTTTCTCATGTCACATTGACTGAACGTAATGTTGGGGGTTAGTCACAAGATAGCTGCAAAAGTCGCTGAGAAATTTAGCCTCTAGCTATGGTTCCAGATACCTACTTACATTTCTGGATGACTATAATTATAGTAGAAAGATAGAAGGGCTATTAAGGATAACACATAATTTTCCAAAGCTTTTTGTAAAACCATATATCTCACATCACATGAAAAAAAGCCTTATGGTACTACTAGTGTTGTAAGTATAACTGCTAACTACAGTGTTTATCCTTTCTATTTTGATGGTTATTTTATTTCGTTTCCAGTCCTTGTTTATACTTGCTATTGCAATGTTTATTTTAGCTCAGCTTCAGTCCTTCATTATTCTTACTATTGTAATGGTTATTTTAGCTCAGCTGGAGTCCCTGTTTATACATGTTTTTGAAATAGTAACAACTTCACCTCCACTTGTTGAATACATAAAAATCCTAAACTCCTTAAACTCAGTGAGACAGATTTTAGGCCAATAGGTCATCTGATCTCCTTGCTTTGCCACCTAGCAATAAATTCTTTCTCCTTTTGAAACCCTGGTGTCTCAGGAATTGGTCATTTGAGCACATCATGGAGAAAACACCTGCTTTGATGAATAACAATTTGGTGAGTCTGGTGGTACTATGAGGTCCCTAAGGAATAAGGAATCCTCCTGCCTGAAGTTCTGGAGTCCCCACAGAACAGGGAACATAATACTCAGCACCTTTGTGGCTGCTAGATCTTGTTAGTCTAGAAGGTTCCGTTTTCTCTTCCCTGCTGGCACTCCAGCCTCTTTAGTGTTTTAAAGCTTCAAAGGAAGAAACAGTTTCCAATTCCAGATCTAGACTTCTGGCTGAGTAATGGATCACCAATGTAAAAGTAGATCAGGGCGTTCATATGGGGGTTCAAGGCTCTTGGACCTGAGATGGGGCTCTGGGTCCTACTTAGAGAATGATTACTCTTGCTCTGACCTCTATACCCATTCTGTATAGGGTTCAATGCCCTGACCTGAGTTTGACAGTTGAGTATACTCTTGAAATATAAGTATTTCAACAATTAATTGGTAGTTAATGAAGTATGGTTAAGTGTTAAGTGTCTGTTTAATTGTTAATTAATGTGTTAGATATAGTATTAAGTGTGTTTAAACTATTGATGTGCTACTGCATTTGTATTGTTAAATTCTTCCTAATTGGTTAATAATTAATGAACTTTTTAAAATGAGAAATTCTAATTCTAATACCATTTCTGAATGTAGTCCTTTGGGATGTATTTTGAAAAATTGGAAAAGTTTTAATTGCAAGCCTATGAAAAAGCAACAAAAAAGGTTTATGTCTGTAATACAGTCTGGCCTCAATATGACGTAAAATCAGGAGAGAAATGGCCTGAAAATTGTTCTATATAAAAGAACACTATATTACAATTAGATTCATTCTTTGAAAGAAAAGAAATAAGATGAGATGATGCATATTCAATACTTTGTTCCTCTCAAAAGCCAATGTTGGGAAATGGATGTGGCTCAAGGGATTGGGCTCCTGTCTACCACATAGGAAGTCCAGAGTTTGATTCCCGGGGCTTCCTGGTGAAAGGTGACTTACCCCATGTGGCGACCTGGCCCACATTGAGAGCTGGCCCACACAGAGTGCTGGCCCTTGCGGGAGTGCTGACCCATGCAAGAGTACTGGCTAGTGCAGAGAGCTGGTGCATCAAGATGATGCAACAAAAAGAGACACAGAGGAGCGATAATAAGAGACTCAGCAGACCAGGGAGGTGAGGTGGCACAAGAGATTGAGCATCTCTCTCCCACTCCCAGGATTGGTTCTTGGTGCTGCCTAAAGAGAAGACAAGCAGACACAGAAGAACACACAAAGAGCAGACAGTGAACGCAAAACAACCGGGGGGGAGGGGGGATAAATAAAAATAAATCTTAAAAATAAGTCAATAATCATGAGAAAATGTTAACTTTTACCTGAAAGACTAGCAGAGAAAAGAAAAATGTCCTCCCTGATTCAAATGTGTAGGATCTAATAGAGCCTTTATTAATTCCCTATCTATTCCCCTTTACTGGAGGTCAAACAAACAAACAAACAAAAACTGAGATAGACATAATCTCCACTTCTCAATTAGGCCAGGACTGTTCTGTAAAACCAGCAGCTTAGCTGGTAAAATTTCTACTTCTCCAGGAGGTGCCTCCAGTAATAAATGAAGAGGGAGGCCCCAAAGAATTTGTATATATGCATACCCCATTCCCTATACCAAGTTCATCTAACTGGGAAAATAATATGCCACTCTATAGAGAAGACTCCCCCAAAATAGAAAGGTTAATTGATTCAAAATTAGCAAACTATAACTCAAAGTTGGCTAATATCCAAGCCTTGGTAATACCTTAATAACAGGAGAAGAACAGAGAATGATTACAGAAAGAGCAAAGCAGGAGCAGATAAGAAACAAGGGATCTTAAATGGAATCCAAATGGTGCTGATTACTGAGCTAAATTAGAAGATTATAAAGAGTATATTATTGCCAGTGTACAAAAAAGAGGGCCTTAAAACTATGAACTTACAAAAAATTAAGTAATACAAGAACCAGAAGAAAGTCCAACCCTTTTCTTTGAAAGAATGTATGCTAACCTCTGGCAATATAATAATATAGATCAAGAAAGTCCAGAAAATACCAGAATTTTAAATGTGACCTTTATTACTAAGAGTTTTCCTGATATAAAAAGAAAATTACAGAAAATGGACAGAGGACTAGGATTGCCTATTTCTAGGTTGGTTGAAATCATCTTTAAAGTTTAAAACAACAGGGAACAGGTTAAAGAAGAATAGTACTTAGAGACACACAGCCCTTCTTGAGACTTAATGAACCAAGATCAACCAGGACATTTCCATGTCTGATGTCCAAATCATTATCCAGAGTAATAACTTTCAGTTAGGTAACTCAATTAAAAAAATGACAAACATCATCTTTCAATAGATATCTTTCAGTTTCTTTTACACTTCCTCTGCCTTTCAGCTCCTGGAGGACTAGGGTCCATTGATATTCATCAGGAAAGCAATTGAGATAAGCAGAGGAACATGGATTCTGTTGTTATTGGGAGCAGTGGATTAGGTCAATTGAATGATAGATTGATTCAGAACTTCTATTTTCTTACTGTCTTCTGTTTAATTATTTTGTCAGTTACTGAAAGAGGAGTATTAAAAACCATCAACCTTAATATTGTATTTGTCTATTTCTCCTTTTCAGTTATGTCCATTTATGCTTCATGTGATTTGGAGTCTTGTTATTAGGTGTATACACATTTAGGATTATCATGTCATCTTGATGAACTGTCCCTTTTAGTATTATGCTTCTGGTAATATATCTTTTTTCTTAAGTCTACATATTTTGTTATTAATATAGCCACTCCCATTTTCTTTTGATTAGTATTTGCATGGTATAGATTTCTTCATCCTTTTACTTTTCTTATATCTGTATCTTTCAAAGTAGATTTCTAGTTGACAATATAATTTGATCTTCCTCTGTTTAATCAAGCCTGACAATCTTTATCATTTAACTGTGTTTTTATAACTTTTATATTTAATGTAATTAATTCATATGGTTGGGTTTAAATCTACCATTTTCTTTGTTTTCTATTTATTCCAAATCTTCTTTGTACCTTTTTATTCCTCCTAGCTCCATACTTTCTTTTGGGTTTTTAAAATATATTTTGTTTTATCTATTCTTTGATTATTAGCTATATCTTATTGTTCTATTTATTTATGGATTGCTATAATTTCCAATATTTTCCTTTAACTGGTCACCATTTAAATTGTAATAATATTGTATCATCTCATATATAAGAATATGTAGAGGTATTCTTCCATGCTTTCCTCTCATCTTTGGTGCTATTATTTTAATAAGTTGTACTTTGGAACATGCTTTAAATAATGGAATACATTGTCATTATTTTAAATTTAAAGATTCCATTATCATTTAAGTAAAATTTTAAAAGGAAAAGCAGGTCTTATATTTGTTCGCATATTTATTATTTGTTATTGCTCATTTATGTTTGAAGTTTTGTTTCTGTCTAGAATCATTTTATTTAACCCTAAAAAACTTTAAAAAAACATTTATTTTAGTGTATGTTGATTGGTGATGAATATGAATTTTAAAAGTGTTTTTGTGTGAAAAGACTTTTACTTCCCTTCTTTGAAATTTTTTTTTAGTATGTAGAATTCTAAATTGCAGATGTTCCCCACCAACTCCTACCTCTAGCACTTTATTTTTATATTTTTTATTTTTTAAAGATTTATTTATTTTATTACATATCTCCCCTTCCCCCTGCTGTGGTGACGCGCCTAGAGTGGTCACTGTGCAGGCGCGGCTTTCCCCGCTTGTGGGCGGTCTCTGCGTCCGTTCACGGCTGGCTTTCAGTTCACGGGTGGCTGGCTGCGCTCCATCCGCGGGCGACCTGCCCTGCCCGTGGCGGCTCTTGCCATGTCTGTGGCAGCTTCTTACCCTGCCCATGGCGGCTCTGGCCCGCCCATGGCGGCTTGCCATTCTCAAGGCGGCCTGCCCGCTAGGAGAGGTCCCCGGGAATTGAACCCGGGGCCTCCCATGTGGTATGCCGGCACCCTATCCACTGGGCTATCGAGCCGGCCCCCTTCTAGCACTTTAAAGATGTGATATTTATGATCTTCTGGCTTACATTCTTTCTAACAATAAGATTTTGATCATTTTTTTTTATTCTGAAGATATAACATGTCATTTTCAACCTCAAACTTCTTTTAAAAGTTTTCTCCTTTCCATGGCTTTACGACAACTTTATTTGAATATAATTCAATTGAGTTTCTGTCCATATTACCTGATATTTGTAAAGCATCTTAGATAGCTGATAGTTTGTGTATGGTTTTTATCAGATTTGGAAACTTTTGGTTTATCACATATATATATATCCCTTTTAATTCTCCATCTTCTGTCAGTCAAAGGCTCCAATTTCACTTGTGTTAAACTACTTGAAATTGACCCTAAAGTCACTGATTTTTGAATAACTTCTTTTGCTATGTCCTCAAGTTCACTGATCTGATAGTAATACCTTTCAATCATAATTTATTTCAGAAACTCCAACTTTTTCTTTTTTATGTCTTCATTTCTCTCCTCATCAGGTTCATTTTTTCCATTATTCCTTGAGCATATTTAAAATAACTGTTTTAAATTTCTTGTCTGCCATTTCCTTGATTCTTTCCATGTGTAATAATTTTTATTAGATCCTGGGTGTTGTGAATGTAATGTTTCTGTGTGCCTGAATTTTCTTTTTTTTTCCTTTAAAGACTATCAAAGTTTATTGTTGCAGGCAGTTGAGTTGCTTGCAGCTGAGGTTGGTCATTTTGAAACTTTTTCTATAGTTTGGTGAGGGTATATATAATAATAGCCTTATCTCTAGGGCTAATTTAGCCCTATGATTAAGGCATAAGTTTTTTGGGGTCTATATTGAGTGCATCCAGCAAGCTCTCTCCAGTGTGGATGGTCAGAAATTTAAATTCTTTCATCCCTGTACAAACTCTGGAAATATTTAAGCTTACCACTCTCTGTCAGTTTGTGCAGTCTGTTGGAGTTTCATCCTATATATTTAAAGATTAAGGTCATTGGCATTCTTCTGGCACTTCATACTTTGTGTAGATCCATCCTCTCTGGGACACTGCCCTGCAAATGCCAGCCTCTCCAGCCTTTCCTAGTGTGTTCTTCTGTCTTCTCAATTCTGAGACCCCTATACTCTCTTCATGTTCTTCCTTCATGTATTGCAATACAAAATGAGGTGTTATTGTATGGCTCATATCTTTTAATTCTGAAATCTGTTATTTCATGTATTTATTTTGAGATAAAAAATTGTGTAGATCAGAAATAAAGAAAATACAAGTCCAGGATTATATCATTTTTCTAATTAACAACTATAACTCCTGATATTTAATTAATTAAATTATATGAAAAATAGTGAGAAAGACTTGTATTTCTTAGAAACTTTGTAAAAAAATTGAAGAAAATATCATTATCTAGATTTATTTATGAGGAAACTGATGCTTAGAACAATTAATTCATCTGCCAGTTCATATGCTATTTACATACAGTTTAATCTTTTCCAAAGTTCCTCATCTTTACATCTTGAAAACCCCATCTCATGTTCTCATAGGCCACCACTTAGTTTAGCCAAAACTGGGTAACTTGTTGCCTAATACAATGTCACCTCAGTTGCACCACCTTATTACTAGTTTCTTGTATCACATCTTCTCTGATGTTCTCCCTTATAAGAGAGCTATTTTGGTACATGAGAAACTTGAAATGTTAGTTAGTTTTCACCCTATGGTACGAATTTTCATCAATGTATGACAGAAGCTAGGGGATTATCATTTTTATTTTGATGTCATATATAGACAATTCTCAAGCAAATTCTACCTAGCTTTACAGAGCATCTAAGCAGGATTGAGTACTAGTTATACATGGTGTTACCTCAATAATGTACGTAGGAATTTGCTTTCACTATTTTTATTTACATATGTTGAAGAAGAAAATATGAAACTCATACTATGTTACTGTAAATGTTCTCAATTCAAATAATTTTTAATATTAGTCTTAATATTAGTTACTACAAAGAAAAACTAGAAATGTCATGAAAACTTTCAGTTGCTGTGTAAAGGAAACTTAAGAAAGATATTCCTAAATGTGGCCAAATCCTAAATTTTACATTGCATTAGTGATAAGAATGAAACTGAGGGGGCTGGCTATAGCTCAGTGGATAGGTCGCTGGTTCACCGCATGGGAGGCCCCGGGTTCAGTTCCTGGGGACCTCTCCAAAGCGGGCAGACCGCCTTGAGAAGGGCAAGCCACCGTGGGCGGGGCAGAGTCGCCATGGGCAG